>CABEEJ010001379.1:24125-50424 GCA_901482245.1 Timema douglasi
ACACACACACACACACACACACTTATATACACACAGACACACACAGACAATAACTAGTCTGTTAAAGTGAATCTCGTTCTTACCTTCGAAAACTCGCCGTTTACAAATCTTAATAGACTGTATTCAACACATAACAGTGTAGCGGGAAACTTGTCCAGTTTCGTGAAAGGCGCTTCCGTATTTACGTAAAAAAATATTGGTATAGTAACCATAGATAATTTAAAAAATTCAATTTATTAACATTTTGAATATACTTTGGATACAGTTAGCAAAAACACGCAAAAATAGTTAAAAAAAACCCATTAATTCAATGTAAAACTTTTAAATAAATATAATAGAAGTTACAACTTAACTTGTGAATGATCGGCTTTTGTGGCCTCATAATCTAAAGCGCCACTCTTCTATTAGACTATGTAGGCTGCTAATCAAGGGAGATTGGGGTTCAATTTCCAATCAGGTGTACTGAAGTGTTTTTAAAAATGGTTTTACACTCTACCTACATGCAAATGCGGGTATACAACCTCTAAATTCAAACTACCTTATCTTTAACTTATTAGAGCAATTAGTACATATGCGTATAGCCTGAAGAGGCAGTAAAACGCAATGTTAATAAAACAACTTGTTAATGTAATGGCATTTACATAGATTAACAGGTCGGAATTTGAAACCTCACTATTTTGGACATATGTTTAATTTTAAACACAACCGAATTTACATTTTCAGAACACCTCAAAAATCAATCATCAACCTTCAACCATGAATACATTAATGAAACTTCTCTATCCATCCGACAAACGCAATAACATGAAAATCACCTCGGTGGCGTAGTTGGCTAACGCGCTAGTCGTGTTGAGCTCGACCGCTGAGGACGGGGAGATCGAGGTTCGAATCTCAGTCGGGTGAACTGGGGGTGTCCTAAAAATTGTTTTCCATTCTCCCTCCACGCAAATGCGGGTTCACTTCCTCTAATTCACCCTTCCCAATTACTAATACATTAGTGTAATTAGTACTTAAAGCGTATAACCCGAATGGGTAGTAATACGTGGTGCTAAAAAAACAACATGAACACAGCCGAATGTATTTATTCAAGCAGATATATATATATATATACATACATATATATATATATATATACATATATATATATATCTACATATATATATATACATACATATATATATATACATATATATATATATATTTAAAAATACAATATACTCCCTTAAACCCTCTAGTTTTGCCCAATTCTCTCTTAACTATTATTCTACTCTTACATTTACTTTCAACTAGGACACCACCTTCATTAACATCATCTTTGACTTTATTCTAGCAATCTACACACATTCCTAGAAATATTTCCACAATGTTCTTTAAATCGTACTGTTTTACTTTCTGCCACACACATTTGATTCAATTATGTAGCGAAGTGTAAATATTTCTTCACATAAATGTAATTAACTCCTGTTCAAATGCTTTTCTTACCTATTATCAAATATTAAATATTAATAGTGTTTTTCTATTTAAATTATCTGTTTTAAATTTAATTTTTAGTTAATCTTCTAATGGTCTTCTTCAAGTATTTCTAGTTAATCCTGACGATAATTCTCGTCCCTAAAACATGTATAATTACTTCTTTATGAGTATGGGGAATTGTTTAAGACATATCTAAATTTTAAATAACTATTCACTACATATAAATGAATTTATTTTTCATCAATTTCAATATGCATGAACAATAAATATTCGATTTTGAGTCATTATATTAATTTTTTTTGTACATACTCCTATTCATGATTAACTTCAACTAATTTAACCAATAATTTTATCGTTATTATGTGTATCATATTAATTTTCTATTTAAAAATGTTTTATTTTCTATACCAAGTTGCACGATAGTGACATGGAATCAATTTTCAACCTTCAACTTTAATTGTGTTTACATAGTTTTTACTTGATTAATTTTCTAACCCTTTTACCAATTATTGAATAATTTTGTTTCTAAATAACTACTTATATTTTTTTGTACAACCACACAATTTAAATATTATTTTATTAAATATATTATTCGCTTCCTACTCAATTACTAGATTGCTTTATAAATTACTAATTAACTTGAACTTTCGGTTTAAATGTGACCTGTTTGATTCTAGGATTTGTATAGAATAATTTAGTATGTATATATAGCTTGTTTTATAGTCAAGGGTGGGTGTTTGTAATCGAGTCTTACCCACCAGGCTGAGCTATTTGTAATCAATATACAGGGTGTCCACTATGAAACTCTAACATTTTGTAAGTCTATTATTCTTTCATTTAATGTTTTACAGCTGTGATTCTGGATGAAACGAAAGCAGAGATTCACTAAGTCTATGTTAACACTTTGTAGTGCGTCTCAGAGCCACAGTGGCGCTACAGTCAATCGTTTTCTAAAATGGCGACTCTTTGAGAGTACATGATTTGTGGTGGTACTCATAAACAAAATTTGTCATTCAAGTGCGAAGAAACGTGTCTTCAAAAAAGACCCTCCGACATTCAAGGTGATCAAGAAGTGGTGTGATCAGTTTTTGGCGATCAGTAGGGTATTGAAAGGACATGGTGGTGAAAATCCCTGCTCGGCGGAAATCCCGGATTCTCGGGAGAGACTGTAGAAAGTGAGCGAAGATCTTTAGAAAGAAGCCCTGGAAGTCAGTCAAACAAGTAGCGAAATAACTTGGAATGAAACGGTAAACGGTTCATAAAGTTCTTCACCGTCGATTATGCTTTCACGCCTTTAAGGTATACATTTGACAATAAATTAAACATGATGAACAGCCTGAGTGACAATATTTACAATCTCTATGCTGGACCGCATCGATGATGACGAAAACTTTTTATCGCACATAATATTTTCGGACGAGGCAAACTTTAACCCTATAAATGAAAGTAAATCGTCACAACGTATTAATTTGGCGATATAAACATATGCAAGTAGTCTAAGAACACGTGCGTGATAGTCTGTAAGTTAATGTGTGTATGGTATAGTCGCATGCACAAACTGGTTGTTTGATGGTTTTTCTTCGCTGAAAACACCATCACTGGCGTGGATATGCTTCAGAATTTTGCCGTAACCCAGATAAAATCCACCCAGCCAAACATAGTTTTTCAGCAGGATGGTGCTTCCCCCCCACCCAATTGGAGCTATGATGTCCGAGATTTACTGACTAACACATTCCCCAACCTTTGAAAATATCGTAATGATCTAATCTCATCGCCTCCACGTTTCCCCGACATTACCCCATTAGATTTCTTCTTACGGGAGTGTGTCAAAGACAAAGTATAATTTAGGAAAGTTACCAGCGCAATGGATTTGAGACAGTGAACCACAGATACTTAAAATTCTGTCACAGTAGACGTGTTGTAAGACATATGTCGTGAAATTGACTACATACTAAATATTCTTCGTTCCGCCAAAGGCGCCCACGTAAAGGTGTACTGAACTAAACTGAACTGAACGTAACAATAACTATGTGAGTTTAACTAAAATTTCAACCATATTCTGAAAATTGAAAAATGATACCCAGACATGGGTCAAAGGTCCTGGGTTCGATTCCCGTGTCCAAGTGCCATTTTTCAATTTTCAGAATATATCTATATGGAGATTTCCTCACTAAAATGCATAAATAATAGCTTTGGCTATTTGATTCATTAATATGCAATCCTTCACAATTATAATAATTGTACAAATGGCTGCAATAAGCCAACTACCGAGTCGAAGGTGGCTGCGTTATCTGATATCTCGTGATATTAATAAAATCACACATTTGTATCTGACGATTTCCACACGTCCATCATAGACTCTGCCTTAAAATATGAGTGAAGAATGACTCTACGTACGAAAAGATTCCTGGATAGCTCAGTGGTAAGAGCATTGGCATACTAAACCAAAGGTCCCGGTTTCGATTCACGTGTCCAGGTGTCATGTTTCAATTTTCAGAATATGATATCTAGATGGAGTAATACTCACTAAAAAGCATAAATAATAGCTTTGGCTATTTGATTAATTAACATTTCTACATTTAATCATGATTCTGTATATATTCCCCTTTAATCTGTATATGTTTAAAATGTTAAATTCTCATGGTGAACACACTGTATTTTAAGCCTGTTTTAAAAATATAGAGCCCATATTGCTGTACTCACGGAATAAACGACAAGCTCGTCTAGTTGAGTTTGCTGGTGGTATCAAGATTGGGGTTGGATTCCAGGCTGAGCGTAATGGGGGAGTTCTTTACACATACATGTTGGTACTTTTATTTTAGTTCTTCCATACTCATACCTACATTCTAAGTATAAAAAAAATAGTTCCCCTCGTCTCACTACTAGTTTGGGCTATACGCATATATATATATATATATATATCAGTGTGTTAGGAATGAAGAAGGTAACATTTAGAGAAAATATACCCGAATTTGCCTGTAGGGAGAGTGGGAAACAATTGAGGAGAAATCCTGTAGTATACCCGGCCAGGATTTTTACCTTAATATCTCCATCAATGACAGTTTGAATATGTTTGAATAGTTAAATGTGAATAGCTCAGACGGGAATTAAAACAAAAATACTACAGAGTAACAATGAGTATTGGCTACTATTTTTGAACTTATTTATACACTTATTATTTTTAAATATAAATAGTATTAATAGCATTACTATAATAGTACATATAATACATATTTTACTTGTTTTTATATATGGCTCCATACATTATGGTCATCACCTAATGAAACTCTTTAGTGAATATTATAATTTGAAAGTACATAAACATATGTTTGGATTTAAAGATATTTCTTTTTACAATACATATGTTGAGAAGACATACAAAAAACTGCGTATTGGTAAATCTTAAAAAAAATATTTCACCATATTTATGTTTTAATGAAAAGAGTAGAGCTTTGTAGTTGAATTAATTTATATTGCTATAAACACATAAATAATAGATTTTTGAGAATTTTAAGCAAATATAATAAACAGTTTTGTGTTCATGATTTTTTTGGCAGGACCTACGTATTACTACTTGCCTGGGATATCCGCATACTTTCAGTAGTGGGTTAGGGAGACTGAAGGTATCATGTTTAGGAAATATACCCGCATTTGCTTAGATGACGAGTGATAAACTATTTATAAAAATCTCCATGCTGGATTTTAATCTTTACCTCCTATTCATAGGTACACGAGGCAAGGTCAACGCCTTATCCCACGCGATCACCGATGTGGCTGTGATCATAAGTGACCATTTAAAAATAATGGTGGGCACACAAACAAATACGTCAATATCTTCAGCTCTAGTTTTCCATTTAAAGGGATACTAAGTTTATAATTATTCCGATCGAGTGTATTAAAGTTATTAATAAAAATATTCCCCACCCTCCCATTCAAGCACAAATGCGGGCACAAATAATTTAAGTCAACTTTCATTATCCCCACCCCATTATTTGCCAATGGCCTAGATTGGTAGTAAGATGTGGAGGTCACAAGGAAAAAAAACCTATACTACTGGCTCCAAAAAACTGTAAAATAATACATTGCATCATAAAATTAATAACGGGGAATATTTAGATTCGAAAGAAGATTTGAAAGGAAATTAAAAAACAACAACTTTACGATAAACACTGTTTCGTGGAAGTACGTGCTTGTGTGCATGGTTTATTCATGCTGTCCCATTAATTGATTAATATTCGGTGCTCCCCATCAGTTTCCGTGGAATCCTAATACTTGGGGGTTATTATAGTCACGAACCAGAGAAACACGAATCACAGACGTCACGCGCAATTGTACATACCGGCACAAATAAACATTCATTATAAATAATTACAGACGTTAAATCATTTCAAAACGTTAAAAAATCACAGTTTTTTTTACATGTTCAAATTTTCTTTTCTTTTCTCTGATATTATCGACAAAATGTCTTAAATTAAGAGATAAAAAATGTTGACAAGAGTTTACTGCGGTCGATATTTTTGAAATCAAGGACTAATAAAGTCACCTGGACTTATAAAGTAGCCCAAGATCTAAATTAATAAAATAATATTAAATAACTGAGTCAAGCGTTTATAGTCATTGGTACAGTAGCGCCATGGCATCTTTGGTGTTGACTGACAACACACAGTTGACTTCTGACAGTCAACATTTAGGTATATACCTAAATTTTGACTGTCAGAAGTGACAGCTACCAAACACGTGTTTTTTCAGATCATATGGTTCGGAGTAGGGATACATAATTCGGTCTGGTAACTTTTCAAAGCTGTCAGTCAGCACCAAAGACTGTAGTTACACAATTTTTATTGCAAATATTATTGATTATAGTTTAAGACAAAAGCACAATAATTTGTTTAATATTTTGATTTGCTATGATTATGAGGTGAGAAATAAAGCAAATACATTTTTAAGATCAAATATAATAAGGTCATATGCGTATTGGGGGTCACACAGTTTATGGCGTCCCTCGTAAAATATATTATTTCTGGTGATGAAAACGCCAGGGTTGGAATCCAGATTGTGTGTACTGAGGTATTTTTACTACCAAACGATTTACCACTCTCCTTCCATGCAAACATGGTTACATTTCTTACATATTTTATCCACTTAATTAGTGTAAATACGCTGATATACAGGATGGACAGTAAGACGTGATGCACAAAACAAGCAATGACACAAAATTGCGTCATACGCTTTTAGTTGGTTCATTCTAACATTGGCAATTTTTTTGACTGTTCAAAATTTAATGAACGGTTGTTCAGTATTCATCCAACGTGTCAAGACATGTTTTCTAGGGGAATGAATACGAGCTGCTTGGAGTAACTACCGAACTGACAGAGAATACCAAAGTTGCCGTGACTGGACTATAGATGCTAGACAGAAACTATAGCTATGTGACATATATATTAGAGCTTTACTAATTAAATATTTTTCTTTGTGCTATATATATGTAGTTTGCACTATTAAACAATAATTAAAACTACTTATATATTCTACAATAAAAATAAGGTAACAGTGTTTAATAATAATGTACTACTCCTTAAATAGGGTACAATATTTAGCCCGTGGGGATGAAATGACTTATACAAAACTCAAATTATAAAATTTATTGTACAAAAATATTAAGAATGAATAATTAATAATTAAGTGATTACATACATTAACTCACTCATTAATGGTTAACTCAACCTAAGTTAACAACATTAGATGGTGAAAATTTTAAATCCTCAGAGTAAATTATTACATTATGTTGTTATTATATATCGATCGATACATTCTTTAGGCCGATTCGCGTCTAGAAAAACTGAGAGAGAATAATAATTAGAATGGTGGGTGTATGTGAACAATACGCTGGAAAAACTAGTTTCATTGCAGACATTTGGAGCTACCCTAATCTCCCTGGTTCAATGAAACCCACCCAGAAAGTATCTTTAAATTTAATATTAAAAATAAATAACAAAATTTGCCCTCATGAGAAAGTCATTTATTATATCATAATGTATCAGTCAACGTAAACCATATAATTTGACTATAAGAACAAAGTGTACCTATTTATACTTTTTATCGTCCCCAGAAAAAACAGAAAATTATTGTTGGTGGGGTGGGGCTAATGCTCTAGATCTGGCCATTCGACCTTGTCTTACCTCTGCTTTCCTGGCGTGCGGAGGAATTAATTTCTTAGGTGGGGACACCGTTAATGCAAATTCTATTATCCCCAGAAGGTAGGATGATACGTGAGAATGATGATGGTGGAAAGCAGAGAGGACCTTCAGTTTAACGTGGGCTCCTAACCACGGTGAGGGCCTGGAATTCCACACATTCACAAAGCGTGAAAGCACACATTTTGACAGAGGTGAAGGAAGGATTTGTTAATTAGATAAATCTGTACCAGGACCGGGATTTGAACCCAGGACTACTAGCATAGAGGTCTGACACCTTAGCCCTAGACTACCAGGTCGGCAGAAAAATATTGTGACAGTTAAAAAAAAAATCGAACTCAAGGTCCGTCTGTCAAAATCAAGATTAGTTTACTGAAGGAAAAATAAAGAAAACATCGATTTTCTCGAAATCCGCTCTAATTGTTTTGATTAAATTTTGTGTCTAGGCATTGTTTGGCACTACAAACAAAATGGAAATTTTCAATTTTCCAATAGTATGATTTTAAGGGTATTTTTCAAAGCAGAAATTTCCAGTTTTGTCATATTTTCGCAACTATTTGAGATATGAAATAACATATGATTGAAAAATAATATTATTATTAAAAATAAACATATTTTAACTTGTAATATATTTTTTATGATATCAATAATTTTTAAGCTATAAGAAAAACATATAGTCTACCATATATATATATATATTTAGACAATGTATATTATTTTCTTTCAGAAATCCTACTAGTTTATAACTGTCTCTTATTTAAGATAAGATACTAGTAGAAAGGTTGTGTGGTGCACCATACCATTTATTTATATTATTTCATAAGAACGGCTTAGTTCAAGTGTTCGAACTATGAGACACCTCTACGATCCTACCTAAGAGTGTATGATTAAAAGGTTGAAATTTAATACAATTCACCTCCTTATTCCTGGAGAGAGGATGGGATAAACAAACACCTCATATATATATAGGTTGCTAATGCTTCATGGAAGAAGGAGATCCTAGCTCCTAGAACCATCCTCATAGTGAGCTCCACATCACCCGAAAATAAATTGCTTCCACCAACGATAAGATTAAAATCCTGTTCGTCAGGATTCAAAATGATCCCGTGATTATTAGTATCAGACATATTAAAAAAACCTCCAAACTTAATATCCAACAAGGGTGTAAGCATTCCCATTTCGACGGGAAGGAATCATTTTTACGATTATAAAAGTTACTAAAACTATTTTCATACATTTATGTGTCATATAATGTGATATAAAAGTCAATTTTTAATATTAAAATAAAACGCTATCACTTTTTACTGACAAATATGTTTGTATTTTCTTAAAGTTTCTTCCTCTTATACAATAGGTTGATTATAATTCCTTGAGACAAAAAACAAAACCAGGTCGGGGTGCAGGGTGGAGTGGGGGTGGGGGGTAGAGACAGCCATTAATTCAAACATGATTATAGGTTGTGATTGATAAATATTTAAAAATATTTTAAAGTTTTTATTGAAAATAAAAGATGGGACGGCCGAGAAAACGGTATTGTCCAGGTAAAAACGGGACGTATGGTCAGCCAAGTTATATACATATAACTGGCAATGTTGGGTCAACTTCAGAGAGATCGACTCGACTCTAATCTGCAATACCGAAGAAACCGTGCGTCACTAGGATGTTTCACCCCTCACATTGTGGTTTCCATTCCGCTTCCAAAGCCAATACATAAAATTCTCCTACACATTGCCTTCTGTTAGTTTCGATGAGATAATTAAAGCCACTAATCGTTGTCACTAAAGCACATAATATAAATATTTATGTTAATTTGTTAGAAGCACAAATACAAAAGAAATAATTTGTTATTTTTAAATTACAAATTTTAGTTTTCAAACCAATACGAAGACTTTACTTTACATCCATTACTGTTTCCAGCTTGTGGCAGTTTTTTTATTCAAGCCATATATTTTTCACTATTAGCTTTCTAGACCTGTCGTAGCTATTAAAAAATACTATAAAACTATTATTTTTAGTAGCATCTAATATAACACCTGTGGTAGAGTTGTATGAGTCGTTAGATAAGCATTGGAAAAAAAAAATCCCCGTTGACAGAGAAGTTGGAGCTAGACCTGGCTGATAGAATTTGAGGATCATGAGTTCTCGCATGTTAATTTTTACCACGAATTTATATTATTCTATCCACGTTGGTATGGGTGCACTTTTTCTGCGTGACTCCATTGATTAAGTAGTCAATACATCTTGTATAGCACGTAATAAATTATATATTTTAAGATTCAAACCCATCTGGGGTCGAAGGTTTTTTCTTGAGCCTTAAAAATCCATAGCACAACTTTCTTCTGAGGGGAAGTAAAGTAATCGATCCTATGTCGATTTTGTCATGTAAAATAATTCTGCAAGGTATGTGAAAATACCTTTCCCAGCAAAATTGGGAGGACCTTTCGTTGTTGCTCATAGAAATTATCGTGTGCTGAATGAGCACGTTAAATACCTAAAATAAATAGATAAATAAATATGTATTTTAACTCAAATGTATTCTAGTTTTGTATACAAATTTTAAACTAAAACTTAAAAAAGAAGAAGATTAAAACCTTCTAGTAAAATAAACGAGATCCCTTATGTATATTTTTTTTAAATTTGATTAAATTTAGTTTTTTTTTCTCGTGTGGACCCGGTTCAGTACTGAAATTTCCAACTTCCTCAGTTGACTCCGAGCTAGATAACCGCTGACGTAGAATACATTTTATTAAAGGTCCACCTTATATGGTTATCGACCTCAGCATCAATGTTTATTAGGCCAACGTTGGTGGAACTAGCACGCAATCTCCCCCCTGCCCCCGGGAAAATAAGGCGACACCACATCAGACGATTTCCATCCAACCCAACATAAAAAAACACCACCGATGTGGAAAACACACCATATAAATTAGCCAACGTGACGTTTAAATGAGAGAGAGGGAAGTAGAAAAGAGCCATAACTGTGTCTTAAGAACAAAAACCTTATCTTACATCCCCAAAAATCTACCAAATCTACATAATATGCCTAGTTATGTGTTGTGCTGGTGTCGTTTATATGAAATGGCGTCAATTTAGACAGCTGTAAAATAAAAATACTGGTCTTGGTCAATGTTTAATAATCAATACTTGTACTTCATTTTTATCTAAAAGATTCTTACCATAGTAAAAAAAACTTTACACAGTGAAGACAAACACTCGCAGGAGCAACAAAATTTTTTTTTACAGCTTACTTTATGAATATACCGATAATTTTAAATTAACTTAAGATAGGCCTAGTATTTGTTTTTTAGGCCAAACACAACTCCTTATTGATAGGGTTTTGAGAATAGTTTCCTAGACATATCTTGATAGGGGAAATGGGGAATGAATGTTTTTGGGATGCAGCCCATTTATTGTTTACTCTTTTGAACCATAAAACAAAAACATTTTAAAATATTCAAAATGTAAGATAAGAAATATAATGTTTTTTTGTACTCTTTTTTGGTGCCAGTGTGCTAAGAAAAAATGATTTATTTATTCTAACTTATTAAGAATAAAGACACGACAAATCTACCCCAGAAAGTAAATTTACTACTATGTGAACTCTCATAGATGGGTGCGTTCTCTAACGCTTCACTCTTGCGTTAGACTGGCTGAATTGCGGTGACGGACAGGTCGGTGTTCGAATCCTGGCCGGCTGTACTGAGGGTAGTTTTTCCTAAAATAGTTTCACACTCTCACTCCACGCAAACTTGAATGCGTTTACTCAAAAATGATACCTTTCTAATACGAAATCCATTAGCGTATGATGTGTATGCGTAACACCCGAAAGGGTACTAAGACGCGATGAACATACAGGTTGTTCAGAAACTCATAGCCCAAACTGCATGTTTAGCTTGTTTAAAACAAAAGTAGTACAACTTCCCTACACACTTACAACCGGAAAACTATGCTAATACAATTAAATTGTGTTCATAATTTCGGCATACAGCGCCGGGAAATCATAGCTGTTCAATCATATGTGTACAACAGGTTGCGTAGGAGTTAGGCGCGTGGCACTGCAGATGTAATAATGGCAAGCACTTTCTGTGATGTAGGACCGTTAATGATGACCCTCAAAACGTATTCGCATTTCTAGATGGACTGGTGTGTTGTATACTATTAATTGGGGTATGTTCTGCTGCCATGTTCCAAGATGTCAAGGTGTGTATTGCCATGCACCTTACTACTTTGCAACCTGTTATACAAACATGCTTGAACAACTTTGCTTTCCCGGCGCTGTACGTTGAAACTTTGAACACAATTTAATGGTATTAGAATAGTTTTCCGTTTGTAATGTAACACCGCCCTTAGTCTTACCAAAAGAATAACGCTGGCGCACAACATAAATTAACCATAACAAAAAGGAAACAATAATTCAATAATTGCAAAGAAGCCGATAGGAGTAAGTGTATAGGGATTTTGTATTAATTTTGGTTCTAACAAACTACATGTGCAGTTTGGGCTATGAGTTTCCGAACATTCTGTATGCATACACATATATTTATTATCACCGCGTCTTGCTACCTGTTCAGGTTATACGCATAAACGATAATTATTCTAATGGGGTGGGGATGAGGAAGGAAGTATTGTAAGGGTTATCTACCAAAATGTACGTTTAGAGAGAATGGGAAACTATGTACACTCCGCTGGGATTTGAACCCCAAGTTGTCCATCTTTAGCAGGCCAGTCTAACACGAGAGTGAATACTTAAGTGTCTTAGAACATTCGACCACTTAAGTGGTTTGGCAAAAAAAAAATCCAACAAAATACTACTTTGCCTAAGAGAATCATTTCTCCTCTAAATAACATATTAGGTATATATTTTTATGTCCATTGCATCTTACTACTATCTCATGGCTTCCCCTCCCCATATTTTCACCACTGGGGTAAGGGAGATGACCGTATAATTTTGGAGGGAATGGGAGAATATTTGCATGAAGGAAAATTGAGAAACCGTTTAGGAAAAAAACACGTTCCAAACTTTCCGTGACCACTAAGCCAAACCAGACAAGACTGACGCCTTAGTGGGCGTGGTCACTTAGGTTCCCTGGACTTAAGTGCATGACCGAAATGTTTTGTATAGGGATACAAAAAAAATTTATTGAGACCTATGAATAGATTAACGTTGCTTAAACATTAATTTTGTGTCCAGTTTTACTATTTAATATAAATTGTTATTATTTGGTGATTAAAACAAATTTTACTAAATTAACTAAAATATTAAATAAAAACATTATAAAAAACGAATTAAGTAAGGAGTTTATTTAATATGACGCTTTGAAAGAATAAATTGATATTTACCATTAAATTTATAAATGTTTAATTCAATATTAGTTAAGGTATTATTAAAATTGGAAAATGTTAAATTTATTAAAGAAAAATTGTAAATATTGACTTAGTTAAGATAACATGAAATAAGTTAGAAAAGTTTTGATACAGAAAACAATGTTAGAGGTTTTTATAGAAAAGCTAAAATCAAAATTAAAATAATATAAAAATAAATAAGTAAACTATTATATGCAAAAGATTTGAATAATATAATATATAAAATAATAATAATATAAAAAATATATAACATTTATATTATTAAATGATATAGTGACATAATTTTATATAATATATTATTCAACTGTGTGACTTAAGTATAATAGTTTAGCTAATTTATTTTCTTTTTACATTGATTCTAATTTTATCTATGTTAGAAAAACCTGTCATATTGTTTTTGTATCAACATTTTCCTAACTTGTTCAAAGTTATTTTAACCATATCATTATTTACATTTTTTCTTTAATCTGTTAAATCATTTCCAATTTAAATACTCTTTAAAACAATTTTAATTCAAACTTTTATAAATTTAAAACTGTTAAACTTCAATTAACGGTTACTCCTATGACTTATAGATATATAGTTTTGACTTTGACCAAATTCTGGCCGATTTGCCAAGTGTTATTTTTTAGAGTCGACCTCGGTGGTCTTTGAGTAAAGTGCTACCTCAAGACCCAATGTGTGTGGGTTCAAATCCAACTGAAGCCAACAGATTTTTCTTGAGAGATAAGCCATTGGTTCAGAATAGATTGTGACACGTGGTGTGTCCAAATACCTATTCCATAAAAAATCGGTAGGCCTTTTCGTTCTTGCTCATAGCAATTATCAAGTACTTATTTAATGAGTCGTTTCAGAAAGTGCAAGTTAAATACCTCAAATAAATAATATTTTCCCCGTTTTGGTTTTATATTTATGGTTTTTATACTCTATCCAGGTGAATACTTTTTTATTTTTCTCAATTAACCCATTTATTCCTAATCTCTTAGGCTAAGTTGTTAACATACCTTGTTTTTTGTCTTCTTTTGAGTGATCACAGGCCTCGGAGACCACGCGTTGGTTTTACACACAAAATATCACATTTGTAGCCGACGATTTCCGCACGTCCATCATAGACTCTGCCTTAAAATATAAATGAAGAATGACCCTAAGCACGGCACGATTCCTAGATAGCTCAGTGGCTATAGCATTGGCGTATTGAGTCCAAGGTCATGGGTTCGATGCCTGTGTCCTGGTGTCATTTTTCAATTTCAGAATATGATATCTAGATGGAAATTTCCTCACTAAAAAGCCTAAATAATAGCTTCGGCTATTTGATTATCAGCTAGGTGTGTTATTCTTATAATTTTTTTAATAGAAAAATACATTCTTGGCCAAATTATATAAATTAATTATTGGTTCAGTAGTTTAATATATTTGAAATATTAATCTCAATGGTTCTTGAATATTTTTTTTATGAGCAAAGACGTATTTGAAAATCAACTTTTTAAATAAAGAGAATAAATCCTGGCCAAAATTCGGCCATGCCATGACATATATAAATACAATCTGTTGCTATTACTCTATATCAGGCATGTCAAACTTGAGGCCCGCGGGCCGCATGTGGCCTGATTCATGATTTTGTGCAGCCCGCGGATCTTGTTATAAAACAACATATGCACAATGGGGCTCAATTCGTCTTTTTATAAACGTTGTAGGACTACAACATTTGAGATTATGACATTTGGAAATTGATCATTATTTGGTGAACTCTAGAAAGTTAGGTTGGTGTAACACACTTTACTCACTGCTCACCAAATATTGATCTCTCCAAAAATGGTTAATTTTGCTCACCAAACACGTGCACTTTTTGTCAGAACACAATTTTGTTTTCTCTCATGAAAAGGAACAAACATCCGAGCGATCACTTTTACTGATACGCATTTGTCATCTATTTTGAACGTGACGACTTCAACAAGAGATCTAAAGCCCCTCACGCTCTTCATGCAAATATAAAGTATCAAATTTTGGTAAAAAACTAAAACAAACACGATAAGTCTTAACATTTTATGTAATATTAATTTTATTTAGTTATTATAAGAATTTTAAAATTGAAATTTTTCCATTTAAGATGATGACAATATTGAACTTTCTGAGATGTGGCCCTCTCATTGTTTTCAGTGTTCAATGTGGCTCTTATGGTCAAATGAGTTTTACACGCTTGCTCTATAGAAAATTAAATTAAATGTATCTATTGAAGCAATATTTTATTTATTTTGGACAAAAGTTTTTTTTTTGCTATGAGAGCTACGCAAATATTTACCGTGGCTGGCGTTCCCTTCAATACCACCTTAAGTAACAGGTTTATGTAGCTGTTTATTTTATTTTCCATCATCTGATCAATATCCTTTGTAAACACAGTAACATACCAGGAGATACGATGTCAGGGGAGTCCCCTCCACGAAATCAATATTTACAATATTGAAAATTCATATAAATATGTCCTCGTCAACTCCGCGCTGAGCCTATCGGACTTTTCGCTTGAGTTTCTAACATCCAATAACTTTTTGACCTCCTCACTGGGCACCCGGGGAGTATCTGTTACGTTTTCGACTTCATTTACATGAGAATAAAACCGATATGGTAATGAAAACAATCTTTATTCTTGAAAAAAATATGTATATATGTAGACCAAAGAAAAGAGTATGTCTATAAATATGTATTTTGATACGAATGCGGCAGAAAGAAAAAGAGAGAAAGATAAAAACGGGGTTAGGAGGGAAGTTTTCGTGACATCAGTGTTTTCCATATTGCGTCATAGATATAATACCATTTTTTTTTGTCAAATGTTTTATTTTCAAAAAATAACAAAAAAGGAATATAAAGGAGGAAGGGAGAACTTGGGGGATGAGGGGGGTTAGAAGTAAAAGAGAGAATGTGTGACGTATAATCCACACACACCCACACGGACACACAAAAGCGTTGAGTTTGCCGTTTTATTTATGGTTTGGGCATGGCCTGGGATCGGCAAACGTTTCGGAATTTTAATCCGTGCTAGACAAATGCGGATATTAAATGGAAACTCATCCACGCTAACGCATCGGTCGGGAAGATTTATCGGTGTAACTTGTGTGCGACGTAAAGTTCTTGTCAGGAAAAAAAACAACCATTCCCTCTATTCATAGATATGTTTTAAGGATTAACAGATATAATATTGTGGCGTAGTTTGTTATTCATTCTGAAGACTAGCATAAGCTTTAGAAATTACATAGAACAAATCTACTCTCATTCATAATCTCAACGCCATTCAGAAAGTTACGTTGCGTCTAATTTGATTCGTTCTTAAATCTCTTTTCAGCTTTTACCATTTATAATTGGCAAGAGTCGCGTGATGAATAGGAACTTTACTAGAAAGGAGCAGATCTAAAATTCGTTTGTGACTTATCGCAGTGTTTACCTGTGGGCTGTATTTTTGGGTTGTAAAGGTAAAATCTTCATCCCGCATGATGCAATAAATCTCACTTGAACTCCCAGGGGAAGGATTTCTATGGATATGCAAATCTTGTTTTGTTGATATTCAGCCAAGAATCTGAGTTTTGTGCAGTGAATATTAAATAAGTTTGTAATATTTGGGAGCAAAGCGCCCACTCGGTACATGAATTATATCAAATGTTAAGTGTTTTATGTACTTTATTTAGGTTTCAATAATAAATTAGGAAAGTGCTACAAGAACACAATTGTAATTAATAAGGATAATATCTTATGTTTGCCTTCAAAATACGTAGTGACTGAAAAGTTAAAAAATAATTTTAAAATAAGTGTATTCTTACTTAAATTTATTCTTTTATTTAATGATCCGCGTTTTACTACGCATCTGGGTCTTTCGATTATTTTAACAAACAAGGACAGGACCCTTGGTCCAGGACTATTCCTGTATAGCTCAGTGGTAAAAGCATTGGCGTACTAAGCCAAAGGTCTTGGTTTTGATTCCTGTGTCCAGGTGTCAATTTTCAGGAGGACAGTAAAGATAAATATAAAATTTAAAGAAAATGTATCTGCGTTTTTGTATAGGAAGAGTGGAAAACTATCATATAAGTACACATGACAAGGAATCGAACCCCTACCTTCTCGTCAAACTAGATAAAACGGGACTGACGCCCTTATCTTAATGACTATAGGTGTGGATTTAAATACAATTAGATAAAACACAAATTATGTTGAGCATGTGATACACTTAATTCACCCTAAGGCAGAAAGTTGACATTACTTGTTTCCACTATGTTTCAACTTCTATGATAAAGACATGCTTTCGCCGTGAACGGGGAACATATAATTTGCCATAAGTTTTTTTTGGTTCGTTCTGATGCTCCATTTGACTTGATAGCTGATTTTAAAATTCCGTATCATTTATCTTACTAATATAGGTTGATGACACCATTTAAAGTATTGATTTATAGTTTTATTATTGATCGATTAACTGTCGCTAGCAGATAAATTTAGTTGTTTAAGTTGGATTCGGTAGTAGTACGTTTGATTTTATACTGAACATATTATTTTAAGAATTAAAAAAAAATTGTAGTTTCCCCAAAAATTATATTAATAGCGGAAACGGTCGATACAATCTTTTTGGGAGGTATTAAATTGAATGTTATCAACTCGCTTCCTCAAATATATTTTGAGGTTTATTTTCACTAGACTCAATAATTTATTACGAAATAAACATCTTATTACTTTATAAGGGATATTACATATAGGCCTAAGTACAGGGTGTTCTCTCGTAAAAGTAGCCCACATCCATGCGCTAAAAACGCGCAGAAGACCATGGAAAGTAAAGTCTGTTAGAGTTTCCGCTTCCGTACTGCTGTTTATTACGCGTTTTGCCTGCACCAACACAGCCCAGGAGGGTAATACTGACCTTGAATATTACAGATAACATCTTGCAGTCCTTTCCTACATTAGCTTACGTTTAAAGCAGGGCTACTTTTATGTGGGACACACTGTATACATTAATAAACCACAAATATTTATTTCATGTAATTGAACTAATTATTTTAATATTGAGCCCATTATAATAATCATAATCTTCATAATGTTACACATCTGTGGTCGTGTGGGCCAAGGTGTCAGGTTTGCAATATAATGGATTACTTGTTACTAGTATGTTGAGGTCTTATCCACGTAAATTCGTGGGCGCTTCTTGAAATAAATCTTCCTACCCTTAAACATATTTGCCAGTAACCCTTATTTAAAAGTAATATTTTAGTTGAAAAAAGCTCATAACCTTGAACAACTTCTTACTCAAGCTTTAATAAACAAACTTCTCTTGAGAACTATTCGCGAGACGAAATTGTTTGTTTACCCACATAGGTGGGCAAGCGGACTAGTTGCCAGGCTCATCTAGTTTGAGATGTTTGTGACAAAGATACTGGGTATAGAATAGTGACCCAGTGTAGTTAATGTATATTATTTTTAATATTTACCAATCGCCTTTCATACAAACGCGGGTACATTTCTCATCCTTACCCCCACTAACGTAATTAATTATACAAAGCTCAGGCGTGTAGTATGATGTGGGGGAGGGGTGTTGGAACTGTTTAGTTCAAAGAGAGTGACGTGTTTGTTAGACTCAATTAAATTTTAAAACTGTTACAGCGACTGATATTTAGTATTCACCATTACCAGAGAGAGAGAGAGAGATTACTAGCGCTTGAGATTGCGGTAGCTTCGTCACCACTGCACGATACTCATACATTATTTACCTACATACTTACTTCAAATGTGAACATCTCGACATGAACCTTACACGCTTTCCCAACGCCTTGATGTCGCACTGTCGACGCACACGAAATGAATAGCAATGTTCATATTTATCAAAGAAACTCGGCGTCTCTTTCATCTTTCCTGGTGTATCCTATTTAAGTCTCTTCCAATAAAATATTTTAAACCCTAGTGTTTTTTTTTTGTGTGAAATAAAGAAGAAAGGAAAAAAATACAGAATGAGAAAATGGAATTCAACCCTCAACGTATTCCTAAAAGCAGCCAGTAAAGTTGTCAATCTTGTACTAGTTTTTTTTTTTTTCATTTCACGGTGTTGAGAGATTTAAAATATAATCGCTTCAAACACGATATAACGTGCAGTAAGAACGTCGTAGAAAGAATATTTTATGAAAAGCCAGGATTTTTTTGCTGTCAATAATGACAACATTTTACTATATTAGTAGTGTTTTTATAGATATTGATATTTGTTACTAAACGCGACATCTGTACCTATAAAGGACATATTTATCACCAAAAGACCTGCTTCAATGGCCGCATGGTGTAAGACGTCACTCTTGCAATACACTGGACTGCCGATGACGGTGAGATCAGGGCTTTGTTCCCATTTGGGTGTACTGAGTTTTTCCTAAATAGTTTTACACTCTATCTACACGCAAGTGCGGAGGACACTTCATCTAAATTCAACGTCACTCATCCTTAAATCATTAGTGTAATTAGTTCATTTGCGTATAACCTGAACAGGTAGTAAGACGCTGCGCCAAATACAATAAATTAATATTAGCACCGCGTCTTACTACCCGTTCGGGCTATACGCACTTACGCTAATGTGTAATGGTAGGGTGATTGTGAGATGAAATGAAGGACCTACAGTTTAACGTGGAATCCGAACCACGGTGGAGGCCTGGCATTCCCCACATTCACAAGATGTCTTGTCAGAGGTGAAGTAAGGGTTTGGTAATCAGATAAATCTGTGCCGGGACCGGGGATTGAACCCCGGCCGCCAGCACAAAATACAATAAACAAGTGTGAGTAAAAAAGTTTATAAGTATAGTCCCCCGTCAGGCCTTACCTGCCTTAGCAACAACCCAAGAACCGCCTCAGGAATATATGAAAGTAATTTTAGTTACATTCGTAAATGTTAAAAACTGTTCTTCCTTCAGTGTTCTTACCTTATATTCTTATCTTTATTTTTTCATCCATGTTTCTCAAAAATAGTCTTCTAGAATTTATTTTATTCTTACTTTCAATATTAAACATGAGTCCACGCGTTACGTAAGGTATTTTTCCGGAGTCAATTTCCTTCGAGGAAAACTTATCTCCCTTTACCTCCTCCCCGTACCCTCTGAGCTGAGGGAAGACTACTCTAGGTTGAGAAGAGCCTTCTTTGGCACCTGGACTATCTATTGATCGATAAACCGGCTCGTTAGAAACAAGATTAAGCTAAAAACATAAAATGCATTCTTCATCTGACAATTTATAATTTTTCACATTTTAAAATAATAATTTTTCAATTTTTTTCAAGTTTTAAAATAATGTTAAATCGTTTCACTGGTCTCAATTCCATTGTTTGTTTTTTAAAGTGTAAGACAAAAAGACTGCCCACTACCTTACGCTTGGTTAGAACTGCATTACCAACCTAAACTAAGTGTTAACTGGGGGGGGGGGAGGGGGGCGTGATACAGACTCTTAAGTGTTAAGAGCCCATCTCACAGCCATTTAACCTGGATACTTGATACAAGGTTACGCTTGAACCAGAAAACCTATCAATATGCAGTTTTCTGAATTTTTCACTTTACTAAGTGAATTTGGCATGAGTTTAGTAGTTTTTAATTTTAAAATTATTATTTTTTCAGTTTTGTTTTATTTGAAAAAATATTCTATGAAACCAAAAGTTCATATAAAATAAGAAACTAGAAAAGTATATATTTTTTGTGTGTTTTAATAATTCGAATGTAGAATCAACCCGTATGATGAGAGAATAAGCACAGTGTATGCGTAGAGTAACAAACAAGCACCTGCTTTGGTGGCTACATGGTCTAAGGCATCACTCTCGCAATATACAGGACTGACAATGACTGGGAAATAGAGTTTCTAATCTCAGTCGGGTGTACTAAGGGTGGGTTCCTCAAATGATTTTCCACTCTCTCTCCACGCAAATGCAGCTCATCAGTTACTAGGATATTGAGCTAGACCACCAAGGACGGGGAGATCGAGGTTCGAATCTTGGTCGGGTGAACTGGGGTTTTCCTAAACGGTTTTCCACTCTCCCTCCACGCAAATGCGGGTTCACTTCCTCTAAATTCAACCTTCCCAATTCCTAATCCATTAGCGTAATTAGTAATTAAAGCGTATAACCTGAACGGGTAGTAAGACGCGATGCTAAAAAAAAGTTACTAGGATATATTAGGGAAATAATCAAATCTTATTAGATTTGATTAATATAGATAAAGTTTAGGATTTTCTGCCAATGGTTTCACTAGTAGGTAGCCGGAGTTCCATCCCCGATAAGGCGTCTTCCCAGGTGTTGGATAGGGGAACGGGTGTAGGAAAGTACCCGGTGCTCACTGGTAACGGTGAACTCTGGGGGTGCCGGGTGTGGAGGATACCGGGGAAACTAAAAATACCTGGGGTGGACCCACTGGTGTGATACAAAAATAGTTAGTGGCGACAAACTAGAACTTAAATTTAAATAGTACTAGGAGTCAATAATGCCAGTTTAGATAAATAAAATAAAAGGGATACAAGAAAATTGGTCTAGTAACGTTTGTAGAAAAATATTACTTAGGTTAAAACGGTTAGAAACTGAGTAAAATAGTCAAGGTAAATAAAAAATATATAAAACAAATGCAGCTATAGTCAGCGGCGGATTTACGACTATGCCACCCATAGGCACTAGATAATTTGACATACATTTTTTCTACCTTAATTCACCGCCTTCTAAATCCCCGCTTCCCCCTACCCCTCCACATACACTGACACATATATACCATATACACAAGTGCTATCTGTAGAGTGACAGATAAAAAGGGCTTACATTATTTTATTATTTATTATATTGAGGTTTTAAAAGTAGTAGGAATCTAAGCAAGGGCTTAAAAAATTGAGGTAGATAATCTTACACCCTCACAACACACAAATTAAAATATTATATAATTTAAAAATATAAAATTTGCATTAGTAGACTGTAGAGCATGTTACTACAGATCAAATATCATATTCACGATAAGAAAATAGTCTATAATATCTTTCGCCTTGATTTCTGCTGAGAAAACTGGTCGATGATGACAGACAAATCCCTTTTATCCAACAAGCGACCTTCAATTGAGACGATTGTCAGTAAATTAAGGCGATCCTTGTATGAAGATACAGAAAACCACAACAATTGCACACACGATGTAATCATAAAATTGTTTTAATTGGCAGAAAAAGATATGTTTTTTTTGGTCAAAATTTGCCACCCCTAAAATTTTCCACCATAGACACGTGCCTACTGGGCCAATGCTTAAATCCACCCCCGGGTATTCTCCTTCTACATTCACTATTACTTATCCTTAATTAAATAGCATAATTAGAACATATTCGTATAGTCTTAATAGGTAGTAAGACAAGGTGCTAAAAATAAATAAAAACAAATAAAATAAACGAGTATTCTAGCAGGCTGAACTTATTCATTGTCGAACCGTTATTTTGTGGTGGTCATTGTCTTGTAGTGTCTTGTAGTGTCTTGTAGTGTATTGGAGTGTCTTGGAGTGTTTTCAGTTTGAGCAGAATTAGTTTAAACTGTTCCTTTGAGCTGTTCCCAACACTCAGTAGACCATTCATTGGCCAGACTTTAAGGCTAATATATTTGCGCGTGAGTTGTGTAGATCAGATCCTACGTATGAATGGTAAAATGAGGACCAAGTTCATTCTAAATATTACAGGTATAGATTAAAAACACCACGGACATATTTTATTTACATTTTATTACCCATTTTCATGAATAGCGCAAATAGCCTGAGCCGCAAACAGTTTTTTTTAGCACTGCGTCTTGCTACCAGTTCGGATTGTGTATTAATTACGCTGATGGTTTTAGGGATATGAAGGTTATATTTAGGGGAAGTGTAGCTACATTTGCGTGGAAGGAGAGTGGAAAACCATTTTAGAAAATCCACCTTCAGTATACCGGACCAAGATTCGAACCTCAATCTCCCCGTCATCGGCAATCTAATCTACTGATAAAGTAGCACGTTTGATCATGCTGTTAACGAAACAGGTATCAACAGTTAAATAAACTTAAACAAAAATACTTTGAAATAAAACAGAATTGTTATAACACTGAATGTTTATAGTTTTTTTAGAAAAATAAATGGTATGGTACACCTCACAGACTTTCTCCCACTTTTATCTTAAGTAGAGATTTTCTAAAAACTCATAATAAATGAAATAGTATACGTTTAAACGTATGTCAATTTATTTATAATTGCTTTACGTCTAACTACCTATCGAGGCTATACATTTTTTACCTACACTAATAAAGTACAGATTAATAAGGGGGAATGTAGAGAAAATATACCAGCATCTGCGTCGAGGGATAGTGGGAAATAATCTAGGAAAAAAACAGCCTCAGTAAGGCTTGCCGGGATTCACTCTAAGATCACTGGCAAATCAAACTAAGCTAGACTGACATTTAGTCCGAAGAACATCTTGTGAATGTGAGGAATGCCAGGCCTCCACCGTGGTTCGGACTCCACGTTAAACTGTAGGTCCTCCATTTCATCTCACAATCACCCTACCATTACACATTAGCGTAAGTGCGTATAACCCGAACGGGTAGTAAGACGCGGTGCTAATAATAATAATAGTCCGAATAACTACCAGAACAAATAGGTACACATATAAAAAAGCGACTAACCCAACAGAGGGCAGAAACATTCAAACCCAACTGACTCTAGAGCCAAGTAACAAGTGTTAATTAGAGAGATAAGTTCTTTTCATCTCTTTTTCACCCCCTCTAACCTCTTACCACCCTTCAATTATTTTTTGTAGTTCTTTGTAAGAAGTGACACTTTTGACTCTCTCCCTAGAAAAAGAGAAAACAGGTTGATGTGGTAGAAGGTTCTAACCCCCCCCTCCCCCCGCGACACTCTTCAGGCCATAGTAACATGAGCCTTCGTCGTGACGGTCTGTTCACGCAATAAACGCAGGATAAAACCTTCACTCACCCCCCCCTTCCACCCCTCACGTAGAGGATGAGAGATAAGATTGCACTAGTGTGAAGTAGGAAAAAAGAAGAAGAAGAAGAATAAAGATTCTTTGGACGAACAAGCGAAAAAAGGGCTCAAACCACCAGAAGAGCTTTAAATAGCGTGCAAAGGTTATTGGAGGTTCTCGTTTCGCCCGCCTAGCACTTCATGCCACTAGGCCTTTCTATTTATTTGCCCCACACTGGGGGGTAGACGACGACTCCTAGGGGAATATTCTCTTTCGGAGCTTCTTATAAACCGCGGGGGTTGTAGAATCTTATCGATACGTGGTGGGAGGACAGAGGAGGTGTCAAAGGGGTAATTTGGGGGTAAATAGAGAGCACAACCCCCAACCAATATAATATAGTTCATGGTGAAATACGTGTAATTAAACCTTGTGTTGTCTTAAAACTTATTGATTTTCGCTACAGGATACTAACGGCTTACCACCCGCATCGGTGTGCACATGGAATAAGGAGTCAACATCATCTGGTCTATGTACCGGTGACAAGTCAAGGTTTGAATCCCAGTCTGGTGTATTGTCTTCTTAAATGATTTTACTTTCTCTTTACACTAACAATCTGGTACATTCCCTCTAAATCCTACTTAATCCCTTTCCAATTAGTATAAATATGCGTATAGCGCGGGTAGGTAGTAAGACGCGATGAAAAATAAAAACAGCAACGGCTTGCCCTTAATTAATTTTAGAGCAATCAAAGCACCCAGGCCCAAGTTCATATATGTACAGTACAACTCCCTTATTAGTAAAACACACTAAAATTCACAGGTACCTAAAATATTAAACCCTTGCCGGGTATCAAACCTATGGACCTTAAAACAGTATTAAGATGCTCTAACGACTTAGATACTATTTTGAGCCCAGTGTTGTAATAATTATATGTCTCAATACTTTGTCATAAACATTTGTAATAATTTTAGTTTAATCATCCTTTATTGAAAATATTATATTTATAATGGTAGGGTGAGCCGACCCCTGACACGACTACATGGTTCGATTATAGTCAAATGCACTTTTGATTATTTTTTTCGTCTCATTTCCATGGGATTACTGGTGCAGTTGGTCTAGATTCACTCTCTTCACCCTTGTGTGTATATTAAAAAACATTCAAGTTAATTTTCTTAATTCCACTACGTATCAGCAAGTGAGAATAACGTGCTTAGTTAGGCTTCGGGAAGTCCGAGTTAGTTCCACAACCGGGCGTACTATATATTTTCCCACAAGTAGATTTTCAATATTCTCTCAAGGGAAATACTGCTGCATAAAATTAAAATTCACCCACCTCACCCAGCGTCTTATTAGTTACAACTCTTTCGGATTACATATAAAAATATACATATTATTTACTTTAATTATTTAGAAAAAGGGGGGTAGAATTTTAGAAAATGGACAAGAATTTGCAGAGAGAGAGAGAGAGAGAGAGAGAGAGAGTGGGAAATCACTTTTGGTAAAAAGACTCATAGGACACCCAACGGGGATTCTATCCCAACCTTCCCACCAAATGCAAAAACATATTATAATGGATTAAATAGCCAAGCTATTATAGTTGTTAACTGCGATTATAGGCACATATATTATCTTATTCATTAAATTGAAAAATTACACCTAGTTACGAGTTAGACTCCGATGACTAGATGTCATTCTTCAATTTAAAGAATAAAATCAACTTGATGAGTCTGGCACTTAGACTATATTCACACCGATGCAGGTTACACTTAAAATTCGAATTCAGATAGGAAATACATTTTTATCAGCTATAAAAGTTATTAAAACAATTCTCAAATTATATTTGTACATAAAGACATATGATACACAGTTGTCATATTTAATAGATATTATCTATGGCTATGGAATAATGCTAGTAATAAAATATCTAGGTGGCAAGACTTCGTGTGTAGTATTAAACGTGTTGTCCTAGGTTAAGCAAGTTTTTAATTAGTTTGATAATATATGTCTGTTTAGAATGTACACGTAAAACTTATAATAAAAAATTCCAGCTTGAACGTGTTGTCCGACTCTTGGTTATAATAGTCTTTCTCTCTCCCCTCCACTTGCTCGAGATAAGACGTCGAACCGGGTGACGTTAAGGGAACACCCCCCTTCTCCTCCCCCATGGTCGTGTTAACATGAGTACCTGTCACCAGGGACAGGAAGATGTGCCCGGAGGGAAATATGGAAACTGCCTACTCTTCAGCAGGGTGCCCCGAATTTGATTTGGATTTAACAAGATCGGATGCTAGAGAAGATTCGTCTTTCTTATCTAAAAAAAA
>CABEEJ010001379.1:50498-87263 GCA_901482245.1 Timema douglasi
AAAAAAAAAAAAAAAAGTCACATTTGAAGTCACGAAACTGGAAAAAGTATGGATTTTGCCTGACGGAGGAAAAAGTCTTACTTTCCCCGCACCTCCCACCGACTCTCCTTCTCTTCAAACGCTGTTTACTTAAACATCACGATATAAAGGACGAATTGATATTAAAACGTGGCTTATAAATGTTTTAATGTGCGGTTAAACCACACTCAATAGATTTAAGAGAGGACGGGAAAACCATAGCTAATAATTCTAAGTTGTAAGCCTCCTTCGGTGAGTCCTACCAGGGTTCTAGTCTCAAACTCTCCTTGAACGGCGAACTTATATGGCCAGGTGGTTGAAGTTCATTCAAGCTGGCTTCCCAGGGGATATTGTTATTATAAATCTGTGTGTAAAAAACCTTAACAAAGATTGATATACGTGAGGATAGCAGCCCTTTTACCTTAAGTACTCGAGATGTTCCTTATTAATTTGATATTATTATCATCATCATCATCATCATCATCAGGACTTCGATAAGTTCTCAACTAATTTGGCAATACGTGATGGCTTGCCCAGTTTGGATTACTGCCCCTATTTTTCATACTGCATCTTACTACCTATTTGGGGTATCCGAATTTAACCACACTAAAAATGGGGTAAGGATAAGGCAGATACAATTTAGAGAACATGCTACCAAATTTGCGTGGAAGTAGAGGAGATAGCAATAAATACAGAATTACCCCGTGTACACGTCCGAGATTCAAACTGGGACCACCCTATCATCAGAAAACAAGACTAGATGAGCGTCAGATGGCTTTTTGCTGCCAATACTACAGTTAAAATTGTACGAATGCTCTATTAAAAAATTTACCAAAATAAAAAAAATATTGCCTCGGTACAGAGTTGCATTTTTTTAACTTGGTAATATCAGCATTTCTTGAATATCTGGCATGAGCATAGCAGAATTATATAACACACTTTATAAATGAAGAGAAAAATGATGTATTAAAATAGCCAATCTACTATATTTGTATACAATAGAGTGGTGCAGTGGGATCTTCACTGAAATATTATCTAAAAGTCTCTTCTAACATCATATTTTCGAGACCACTTCATTATCGAGAGAATGACGGGTAGGCTACAAGTCAAACATACATTAATATTATGTCGTAGAATTTTTTTATTAACTTGAGTAGTTGAACACTCCACGTTCGTAGCAAGATGTTCGAAATGTCCACTATTGCGCTCACAACACAGTTCAGCCCCACGACTGTCCTGCTCGTTGGAAGATGTGCGGCACACCCCAAATCGTATTTGCAGCAGGCACAATCTCATTACACAGATGTTCTTTCGTGCTGTGCCGTTGGGAGTGTACAGATCCCTTCATGTCGCCTCACAACCAGAATTAACAAGGTGTGAGATCGGAAACAGGCCCGTTGAGTCCAATCCATCGCCTGGGATAATATTCGTCAAAATGGCGTCTCACTGCACGGCCGTAATGTGCAGGGACTCCAGCTTGGAGCAGCCACATGTTCAGCCATGTTGCCAACGGAACATTCTCCAGTAGTTGGGGGAGAATGGTCTGCAGAAAGTGTAAGTAGTTTATACCTCGTTGTCATGCAGGCATTTCAGATGACCCAAGTATAATATTCCTCCCAACTCTCACCCAAACGTTGGTTGAGAATTGTTATTGTGAATGGACCTACAGGAAAGAATTTTGATTTGTGTTAGCCCAAATGTGCAGAGATTGACACTTGAATTTCTGGTAAATGTTGCTTCATCCACTGCCAGTACTTTGCTGAGAATTTGTAGATCTGTGTTGAGCTGGTGCAGCAGCCACTCGCAGAATGTCAAACATAATTCGAAATTGAGAGTTGGCATCATCTTATGCACAGGCTGCAAATGAAAGTGGTACAGTAATTGGTCATGCCATGTTATCCACACAGACTTTTGTAGAAGGTGATGACGTGTGGATAATTACCACGTACTTTAATCCGGTGAGCGTTCCACAGAATGCAGAATTGCTTATTCCACTGCAATGGTCCTATGACGTCACGGTCTACCACAGGTGCAAAGGGACCGATTTCTCTCAGACAATGATTCAGTGCAAACAAATGTCCTTGGATTTGGGTTTCGTTGAACAGGAAAACATGCAGCATACGTACGATCAGTGGCAGTGAAATTCTGTCTGTCTTCATCGTAAATCCGATTCATATCAATCACTTCCTTTTTTGTGTATTGTTATTTCATCTTATTGGCAACTTACAATTACAGAAAGTAAATGAGTGTGACGTTCCATGTCTCCGTCACTCAGAATGACGTTTGCGCAATGTTACCCCAAAATGTTGCCATACGAGGCAGTCTCAGCAATATGTTGTAATGAGATTTTAGTTTCTTTTTAAGTGTAGCTTCCACATTACCACTTTATAGTATACAAATCAACCCTGTGTATTATTATTATTATTATTATTATTAGGTGTTCTGTCGTAGGTCAGGTCTATTCCTTTTGTCAGTGAACTTAGACCACCAATGCGCCCTGTCCTCTACCAGCTTCTTCAGCTCCTAGAACTTTCTTAATTCCTTCAAGTAATCCATTATTTGAATCCTCCTCCTTAAAAACATATTTGTTTACATAAAAAAAGTCTAATTTTAAAATAGTTTATTAGTGATTGATTTTATGTATAGTCGATTTCTTTTTTGGAAATAGATATACCAATTTGTTCAAAATAGGTATCAGCAACTAGCTTACATAATAAATAATAATGGTTTATTTTTATAAAATGAATTAATACAAGGGTATTTTACTGAGGATTTCAAAATGGATATCTGAAAGTAGTTTTTCACGATGGATAAAAATATATTTTAATTTTTACAAAATAAAACTAAAGTATATTTTAGGGTGGTTTAGAATAACTTATTCTTTGAAAATTTTAAATTTGTTAAACATATTTAAACAATTTGGTTTAAAATGCATACATATAAAGAGTGTTTATTGTGATTAACAATATTGTGTTTTTGTTTTCATGAGGAAAATTTAATCAAGACTAGTTCACTGAAAATCTCTATTTTTAAATTTTCTTCCAAGCTACAAACACAATTTAGTAACGTTTGTAGGAAAATCATTTAGTAAAATAATACTAGGTAAGCCTTCACGAAATTAAAACCATGACTTCCCTGTGACCGGCAATTTGGTCGCTGGCGAAAGTTATGTCAAATACCACGTGACAACTGACGTGAGGTTTATTTGTATTAATAAACAGTATATTTCATAAGTTATATCCATATAAGCGCAATTGTAACGAATAAAAATCACTATCGTTGTCTTATTTTATGCGAAAAAAATGCTTTAAAAATTACGATAAACTTATTTTAACTGAACGACTACTAAATTATGAGCATACATACAATAGAAAATTATACTGTCATTAATGGACACCTTAATAAAGTTGGTAAGACCGAAAGGACTCTCATCACCTCTTATTTACAGCTCGCGTTAAAATGCGTCGTTAAAGCGAAGAGACGCGAAGGCTCATTTTGACGGCCCTACCTCTAATAGACTGTGAAAGTAGCTAGGTGCTGTTATTCTTGGGAAGAGGGTAGGGCTTACTTGTTGTTTTAATATACAATTAACTTCTTAGTTCAGTGATAGTTTTCTTCTTTTTTTTACACGTTTACCATCTGGGGGCTTAATAGCCCTATGTTAAACTCGACAGATTAGGCGCGTACATAAAATAACCTTAAGAAGTCGTTGAAATAATTTGTATTGTCTATTCAATAAAAAATACGCTTATTAATGCACACATAACATTTTATTAAGGGTATAAATCAAATTATATTTTCATAAAGCAATGCAATGAAGGATTAGTATTAATATCATTCTACACCTAAGCGTGACATGAATATACAAACTTTTAGTTATTACAAAATACCAATTTTAAACAAGTTTAATAATTCTTATTAAAATACTAATGTGGTGACTTTATATTTTAGTGTTCGTATGTCCTTATAAAGTTTAAACCAATGAAGTAATTTATATAAAGATTTAAACACACAGACATGTTATCAGGTATATATATTTGATATGATTAATTGGTATTAAAATATCTAATTATTGTATAGCCGATTAATAATTCGATGCTTTATTTTGTCTTTTATCTAAATTAGTGTTTATTATAACATTTAGTTCACCACCAAAAAACTATCACACTTAAGTGCTACGCATATTATTCAATATGAATATTTCTTGCTTAGTTAGTTAAAGATAATATAATGCAAGTTTGTATGTTAATTAATTAATTTTTATGCTGTAAATACCCCTCTTAGTGCGGCCGAATAACAATGATGAGTCATCCCGTGTCTCTTACTCCAGTCCAAATAACAGGTGACCCATCTTGTGATCTCCTGACTCTTTCTCCTGTACAAATAACAGGTGACCCATTTTGAGATCTCATGACTATTCCTCCTGTCTAAATAAAAGGTGACCCATCTTGTGATCTCGTGAATCTTCATTCTGTCCAAATAACATGTGACCCAACTTGTTATCTTGTGACTCTTTCACCCTCTGAATAACTTGAGAAAATGATCTCTTAGCTCTTCTCCCATCGTAATAAATAGAGGGAGTCACTCATAACTCCTGCTTCCGAATAACTGGAGAGAATCATCTCGTGACTATTCTTCCATCCGAATAACTGGAGATAAACATATCTTACTCCTCATTTCAAATAAGCGTAGATAAACATCTCGTGACTCTTCTCTCGTTCGAATAACGGGGAAAAGCTCTTACCTTAATTAGTATTTGGTTTAAAGGCGAAGTAATCTCTTAAATGTTCCACGATACGAATAACAAAGACGGTAGCATTGTTCGTAAAGCTGGAGGTTCCTGCGTTCATAATGGCCAACTGTTTGTACCTTGTTTGTCAACAAACCAAGCTCACACAAACAAAACAAATAAACGGACCCAGCCCGACAATGCGCAAAGTGACTGCAGAAGCGTAGCAAATTCGGTGGGTTAGGGGTTATGGGAACATTGAAACCAGTGATCCTCGGCTGAATGGCGTATCAAGCATAACTATTGGATCCACACTCCACTGGGGTAACCAATTGGAGGAAACGATCCAAATCCACGCCTCCGATTGAAAATAAGATTAAATCATTACAATAGCTTTTCTTGTGACTTGTGACTATTATAGGTATGTGTATGTACCCCTTATGAATTTAATGATAGATTTTAAGCTCAATTTGTGAACATATGTATAGTTTAAATCAAACATTCGGGTTAGAGGGATGTCCAAAATTAAATATTTAAAAATAATTGAATCGTGACAGTGGGCATATGAATGAAACCGTCAGGATTATCTTGTCTGGCTTACTGCTACTGAGGAAGGCTAGAGCTCGAATACCATATAGAGCTTTGGAGGTGTTTATTCTTTAATGGTTTACCAATACCTCTCCACTCGAATTTGGGTACTGTTCCTATAAATTTTATCTTCTTTATCTCTATCATGCTATTATAATATTAGTATACCGATGAGGAAGGATTAATTTTAAGAAAGTGCACTTGACTTCGATTGAAGGGCTGGTGGGAAACCATTAGGAAATTCCATCCAAGGACACCCAACCAGAACTTGAGCCCCGAATTCCCTATCACAGAATAAACAGACAAGGTTGAAGCCTTAGTCTATGCGCCAAATATGAAAGTACGTTATTGAAAATATTTGAATACCCTAAACGGATATTAAGACGTAAAGACCACAAAATAAAATCCTACATATTTGCCAATCAAAATGTAATACTAAGCGCTTAGATAAACGTTTCAAATTGGTATAAATGTCCGATTCCTGTGTGTAGCTATCATTTTTCAATGTAGGCTTTATTATTATAAGATGTTAGTGGGAATTTAATAATCCATACTAGCTGGATCTACTACTTATTATATCAAAATTATAGTTAAAACCTCGACAGATAATCAAACTACTATTTAGGGCCATTTTTAGTACAAGTAACCACTTAATTGCTCAGGGCTAATCGTATTTCAAAACAGTGCATTTCTAAACGAAACATGTCGAATACAGGCTTAACCCTTGACAGTACTTTGTAACTTTGTTCCCCATGAGGCACAAACATTTCTCTGTGTGTTAGAGGAACATTTGTTCCCCATGAGGAGGAAAAATTTCCCTGTATGCAATAGAAACATTCACATGCAATTAAAGTAATAGAGTTGAATCATAACACACTTTTAATTAGTGAAACAACAGTTATTGTAAACAAATTTTAATGACTACCTATAAAATGATCAAAGTTAATGAGCTAGCAATGCGAGTTTTAATGTTATTTAATAATGTTATAGTTTTTATTATCCATCTATCCATCCGTTAATCAGTCTAAAATATAATGTTAATTGGCCTAATTAGAAATAACTGACGTTGAAATGGATCTACTCCCTTAGAGTATATTTTACACAGACAGCCCAATGGTGGTACTAAAAGATTACTGAATTTAATTTTCATTCGTAGCCATTTGTTTAGCTTTGCATCACATATGAACCTATGGTGAGATGATTTCTTTCATCTTGATTCGCTTGTATTATTATTATTATTATTATTATTAGCACCACGTTTTACTACCCGTTCGGGTTATACACACGCTAATGTGTAATGGTAGGGTGATAGTGAGATGAAATGGAAGACCTACAGTTTAACGTGGAATCCGAACCACGATGGAGGCCTGTTATTCCACACATTCACAAGATGTCTTGTCAGAGGTGAAGTAAGGGTTTGGTAATCAGATAAATCTGTGCCGGGACCGAGGATTGAACACCCAGCCGCCAGCACAGAAGTCTTACACCTTACCCCTAGACCGCCAGGTCACCTTTGATTCGCTTGTAGTGTACAGTACAATGTATTTGCACTATTGACAACATAAAGCCACAACCGAGTCGCCGATGGCTGTATTATCAATCATTGCTACTAGTAGCTGATTATATCAACACGTCCATAACAGACTCTGCCTTAAAATTTGAGGGAAGGATGACCATGAGCACGGGATGATCCCTGGAAAGCTCAGTGGTAGAGAATTTTCAAGCTAAGTCAAAGGTCCTGGGTTCGATTTTCGTGTCAAGTTGTCATTATTCAATTTATTTGAACATGATTCAGTTAAGGTTGATTTATGTCATTAAAATCATTCATGTCTCAAGCTTCCCCTTTCATACATAACCTACCTAATTGCTTAACGTTGCTTTCTTCCATATGGTGGGATTGTTATACAATGGTAAATTCATATTTTCTTAGGAAGAACCTTATATTTGATAGCTAGTAAACCTACTACGTATTCATCCATAAAGTTATGCAATATGCAAATGTCACCTTTGATATAGGGTAACAATACCTATAGCACCAATAAGTTAATTTAAGTATTTTATAAACACTAACAGCAAAAAAAGCATGTTTGTATTTTCTTATCTTTCCTCCCAACGAAAATCCTACTGTAAGTATATTTTTTTTAATGGTAATTTGGCCTTTTTTTGATTGATAAAAATTATTAAAAACCGGGATTGCTTCTTATCCATCTGGCAAAAGAGTGCTACCAGTTTAGTAATCATGTCACCTCACATCAAATTTCACTTTGGCATAAACTGTATTCAAGGCTCATGAATACGAAACTATTTGGATATAGCTTTAGCACCAAGTGGAAAAGGGAAAATATACCATGAATAAACTACATTCGACAGCTACTTTGACTATTTTAATTTTATCAGTATGGTTCGTAAATTCAGCAGTTCTTAAATGTTTGTAATTGCCATCGCGCGATTTGAACAGATTTTTATTTTCTTCATTTAAAAAAATTGTGTTCAAATGTCACTGGACTCATGGTATATATTCAATAATTATCGGGTGTATAGCCCAAACGTGTAGTAAGACACGGTGCCAAAACCAATATTGGAATTAATTTGAGTAGAAAATTAAACAAAACGAAACTACTGTAGCTCTATTTTATTTAGATCAATTAAATAGCTAATCTATTATATTTAATAATTACGGTCATAGCCGCATCTAGACATCATATTCTTTAATTCCTTAAAATGAAAAATTAAATCTGGAAATGGGAATCTAACCAGAAACCTTTGATTTAGTATATCAATGCTCTTACCACTGAGCGATCTAGGAGTCGTCCCGTTGCCCAGAGCCATTCTTCATTCATATTTTAAGGCAGAATCTGTGATGGACGCAGGAAATCGTAATCTTTAGTTAATTTTGATCTCCCAAGTTTCGAATATTCATGTACAGTCAATTGTAAAAGCGTTCACTTTCTCCATAGTGAATTAACCAAATCAAATCACACCAAGACACGAGAATCAAACTTGAGACTCTTGGTGAGCAGGAAAATTTTCTACCATTTGCAGGGTCATTAATTATCCGATGAGCTCACATGTCCATCAAATATTATGCCTTAAACCGTGAATGATGAATGACCTTGTGACCGGGATGCGTCATAGATTGATCAAAATAAGAGCTTTTCAGCGCAAGCCAAAGGTCCCGAGATCAATTCCTGTCTCCAGACGACATTTTCAAATCATATTTAATATAATATTCTGAAAATGGAAAAATAACACCTGAACACGGGTATCGAACACGAGACCTTTGGTTTAGTACCGCGTGTCCATGTGTCATTTTTTAATTTTCAAAATATGATATCTAGATGCGGTTAAATCCGTACTAAAACAAATATTATAGCTTTGACTATTTGATTATTAATCATGTTTAATAAAGTTAAAACGTATCATATGAACGGTAAGTATATATTTACCAGTGATTATTACAACCGGGTATTGTATTTTTTTAAAGGCATTGCGTATCACTACCAGTTCGTGTTATACGCTAATAATTTTAGGGAATATGAAGGTCTTATGTGTAAGAAGTGTGCCCACATTTACTTGGAGGGAGAGTAGAAAACATTTCGAAAAAATCACCCTCAGTACACCAGAGATTCGAACCTCAGTCTCCCCATCATTGGCAGTCTATTATACTGCCAGAGAGGCGCGTTAGACCACGCAGCCACTAAATTGGATTGTTATTGTAGTTAATTTAATATACAATTAAAGGAAAGTTAAATTTTTGAGGAACTTAATAACAGCTCATCCCAATAAAGAATAAAAAACAGCAGGTTGAAACAATTCCCACCTACTCTGGACTTGAACCCTTAACCCACAAGTCAAAAGTCGGACATTATGACTGCTTGGCTTCCTCACAGGTTATTAAATTATTTTAACTGAGGATATTCAAACCCATTACATGCCGGAACACAACCAAAATAATTTCCACCCTCCATTCACATTGCCAAGTCATTACGTTCAACCCTCCATATTCCACCCTTAGCCTTTATTTTATTTTGCCTCCCCTTTTATCACGATATTTAATTCCCCTTTCTAACACACAATGACCCTTTTGTTTCAGACTTTTCTTACCTACATAACAATAAAATCTAAAAACTACCCCCTTACTTCACCTCAGCTGGGGGGTATAAATAGTGAAAGCCAGATCATATTAATCATGGTGCCCAACACGCCATTCTTCCATTCGCTATCTTTACTAGAAGGTAACGTAAAATTATGTCAGTTATGTGGATACACGAAGTTAGTACATGTGGAGTAAATGGAGTGATGGAGTCCATGTGTGCTCGATAATCTACAGTACATGGCTATTTCATTTACAACATTTTAATGACCCTGTACTTTTTGTGTGTGGTCGCCCAGGCTAGTGGCTTTGTGTGTTATTGCCAACTTTACTACCTAAAATCTACCTTCTATGATGATAAGGGGCAAGGGAGAAGCCATGTTCCATTTTATGGACAGGTACATATGGTACAACGTCGTAGAATAATATACAAAACAAGCTTTTAGTTTCAATATTGATTGCTTCAGTTCAAGTTTTAGTTCAGAGAATATGTGGAAGTTTTTTAATTAGCTAAGGCATTTTAACACAAGAGTTGTTTAGCATTTGCGGATGAGTAGAGTGGTTAGAGGAAATGCCCTCACGTCAGTGTAGAGAGATAGTGGGAATATCGGAGTGATGTACAACACTTGAAAATTCCCTCCTACTGCACCCACCTGGGATTTGAACCTCGACCCCTTAGTACCAGATGATACATTACATGGTGTGCCACGTGACCACAGGCTCATTTGAAGAAGTTGTTATTAAAAGGCTATTTTATTAATCATAGTATGTAGTTTTTCAAATCCTTATCGGGATAGGTACTTAAAAAAATCTCTTTACCTTTATAATATTCACCTCACCTACTTCGATGGCTGCATGGTCTAAGGCACTACCCTCAGACTAGATATATTGCCAATGATGGTAAGATCGAGGTTCGAATCTCGGTCGGGCGTACTGAGGGTGTTTTTTCCAGAGTGGTTTCCACTCTCCCTCCACACAAATATGGGTACACTTCCTATAAATATAGCTTTCCTAATCCATAAAACCTTTAAAAAAATTAATATATACGCGTATAATCCAAACGGGTAGTAAGACGTGGTATCAAAATATATTTCTCTAATTTTATTGCTTATCTACCTGAGGCACCAAGTCTGTTGTGAGTGGTGCGATAAATATAGTGAATGACCCCACTACATCACCACCTTGGCCAGTTATTCCAGCTCTGACAACTATGGAAGGCTTGCGGGTGGCTTCCGACGCAACCAAAGTCTGATAGGACTGTACTAGTAAATTGTTTACTCCCATTCAATATTTAACTTGACCTTTAAAGCTAATATATACATTCGCTCATTACATTTTTTGGTGTGAAGTTGGTTAAACAGTTAGTGAGATGGAGGGAAAAGTTCACTAGTACAGTCTCGTCAAGCCTTGCTTGCCCTGGAAACAACACACAAGCCGTCCCGGATGACAGCTTTACCTAAAGTAAGTAAGGACATGCTAGATATTTACTTATTTTACTCGTATGTTCTGAGCAGCGTGTATTAGACTATTGACCATCTTAGCTAGCCACATATTTACCATAATGGAGTCGAGATGAGAGAGGTTAAATAAAGAGGAAATGTAGCCAAACTTGCATTGAGTATGAGGGGGAGGGGGAACAATTTAAAGGAAAGAATCACCTGAGTAATTCGGGTCAAGATAAAATCACAAATTCCTATCACCGGCATTAGATAGCGGGATGAACTGTCGCAGTAGTTCATGTGTTTTGCGAGTAAATATTTACCCCGTCTATGATTGAACTGCCAAGATTACAAGATTACTCTAAATAAGACACCTCCCACCAGTTCCCGAGGGAGAAAGTGCAGTACTTAGTAAACGACTAAACATCGATACAAAGTATACAATTCTTCCCTTTATTATGTAAAAATGGTTTTAAATTATTTCCTCATTTATTGATTTCACATGATTAAAGGGATTTATTCTAACTTTTATTTTCAATGCTATACGACTTTTAATAATGTTAATAGGGGAGGAATAAGGAATTATAATTTAAAAGAATAAGCCTAATTATCCTCTTGACCCACGTCGGGAGTCGCTAGTTCTACTAAATTGCCGGTTATAAGGAGATCGGGGTTCGAATCCCGGTCAAGTGTACTAAGGGTGGTTTATCATACATTTTCCCCCAATCTCCCTCCTCGCAAATGTGGGTTCATATCCTCTCAAATTATACCTTCTTCATCCTTACTTTACAAGTGAAATTAATGTAGTCTATGCTCCATGCTTATAATATAAACGAGTCCTAAGATGCGGTAAAGACCGACACAAAATAATATACATCTATTTGACCAACCGCCTATTAAACAATATAATTAACGATAGTATTTTTTTTGGCACATTATCTTACTACCCGTTCGAGTTATATTCATGTGTACTGTACAGATTATACTAATGTGTGAGAGATGATGAAGGTTGGCTTTAGAGAAAGAGTACCCGCATAGGCGTGGAAAGAGAGAGTGGAAAATAGTTTAGGAAAAACTACACTCATTACACCCTATCAGTATTTGAAACACGATCTCCCCGTCATCAGCAGTCCTGGCTATTGTAAGAGTGAGGTAGTTTTTGCGGGTTTTACAATTTTTTTTTTTTTTNGAGTGAATTTCTGATTTTTTTTATATTAAAACTATAGTTCCGTGTTATACTAGACTGCCGAAGGCGGGGAGATCGAGGTTCGAATTTCTCTCGGCTAAACTGCGGGTGGTTTTTCCTAAATTATTTTTCATTCCCCTTCCACGCTAATGAGGGTTCAATTCTTCTATATTCAACCTTCCCAATTCCTAACCCCTTATTGTAATTAGTACTTAAGCATATATCCTGAATGGGTAGTAGGATGTGGTGCTAATCATTATATTAAAACTAGAATTCATGATACATGCTTTCAATTATAGCAACGGTTTTTAAATTCGAGCATTTTTAAGTAATCTTGTTTGATTCAAACAGGGTAAATATAAACACTCGGTTACCAAGGCGTGAGGAGTCAAAGCTTGACCATTGATTATTTTGATATCAGATCAGTCAGTACCCTGTGGTGAAAAAAAAAAGAAGAAGAAAATGTGTGTTATATAAATTATAATTTACTGTGTCTTCTGAATCTTGTTTACATAACGTTAAGATGATTAAACATTGTGCTATTTGTTGGGCGCCACTCCTAGGATCTAGGAAAAAATAATAACAATAATAACAATAATAATAATAAACATTTAACTCGGCTAATTCAGACAGTGGCACGACGATTCTCAATACTCGAGACCACTGGGGAATACTTAAAATAAAACATGAACAATTTAAATAAAAATTGATTGTTGAAATAATATGTAATTTACTCTACAATAAAAATAAATGTATAAAATAACAATTATTGGATCTTTTGTGGGTTTATTATTGTTTCCTTTTTTTACCACATCCCAATCCTACATGGAATTCTGAATAGTTATAATTCTAATTTGACAAAATAAAATAGTATTGTTGAGACAAAAAGAAGAAGAGAAATATAAAATCAATAAAATTATTATATAGACATAAAAAGAAATCTTAATTAATTCTCTAAATTAGATAGTCTTTCTGAAAGTTCTTACATGATTTCTGATTTTTGATAAAAAAAATCAAACTTTAAAGTTGAAGAGTTGGTTTGACCTCACCAATGAATTAGTCCATGCTGAACCAAACTAGCTTCAGAAATTTGTTTCACTTTATTAATGTTAATTCATCCACAATTCTTAAAAAAATAAAGTCTAGCTCTTGCACATCTACTTAACTTTCCATTTTTCTACTCGCACTTTACTTTATAACCATTAATTTACTTTAAAAACTAAATTAATGTAAGAACTCCACAGATTTGGCTCCATGTTAGACTAACACCGAGGAAGAAGACCCAGTCTCCTACGAAAAGTCTTCCAAAATAAAATTTAAAAATTTTCTATTTTTAACTTTCAAGTCCAAAGAGAAAACTAATATATTAAACCAAAATATAAAATGTTGGCTATGGACTAGGGATGAAAATAAAATATAATGCAAATATAATATACATATTGAAATATATGCCAATGAATGTGAACAATGTTTTCATAAAAGAATTAAATGTTTATTTCTATCTGTCAGAATTGAAAAGCGCGCTAGTTTGGAGTTATTTACATATTTCCTATTTTGATTCTTTTACAATCACGATACCCACCACTTACCTGTTTGACACATCTGCGCATGCGTTGAAATAAATCATGGCCGACATTGAAAAATAAATAACAAAAGAGTCAACAAACTTCTTAGAATGATAATTAATATGTTTAATAAAAGGTAAGGGTTCTTCCTTAAGTCAAAATTCCTTATTTAAATTATTTAAAACAATGTTGTACGTTGTTCCTTCCATTCTTTTATTTTATTAAATGGATGTAAATAGTATTATTTGTAAGGCCGACAATACAGCGTGCTAAGCGGCGGACGAACTTTGAAGTGCTTAATTTCAAACGAAAATAAATTTAAAACTATTCACAAAAATTAGAAAAAATATAGAGAAATACATGGTAGGGTGGAAAATAACGTTACAACCCATAATAATAAATTTACTAAGGTTATTAAGAGATATTGAGTGTAAAATTCTTAAGCTCAAGGCGTTTTGAGCACATTATATTCCCATTCCCCCACTTCTTTTAAATGTGGCCAGTTTAAATATGGACCAAAAAAAGGATCGTGTAGAAGTTTCTCTTGATTTTAATCAACCGAGCAAGATCAGAGCAGTAAACAAGAGAAGCTTTATTTTAAATCTAAAAATATATATAATACATAATTTAGGAGATAGTCACATTTTAAATATGTGTTTATATTATAATTTTGTTTAAACTATAAACTGGATTTTACAGGATTATTTTATGCCAAAAACATGACTTTTGAAATTCATTATAGACAGCTCTACTGCAACCACCGAAGTGGTTAGGTATATGCTTATTTTATTTATAGGGTAAGTTTGGTCCTGATTGGAACGATAAATATTTACCAGTCCTGTAAAACTGGCTTGCCTTGGCAATAACTACAGGTTGTGTCTGATTGAATTTAATCTAATTTTTAATGCCTCTTCCTTCCCTCTCCCTCGACTCTATATTCAACCTCTACTCCCTCTTCCCTTTCTCCACCCTCTCCCTATGCATATTTGAACTTTATAAGAAAGTTTCCATGAATGTACAAGTTTTATTCTGTAATTTAGAGGTTTTGTAATCTAAAGCTCAAGTTTATTGTAATGATCGAGGGGTGGTAAAAATTTAAAAACACTTGTGCATAATTTTTTTTAAACTAAATTTTTATTTCCAAGGCCTAGGTAAATTCTTTTAGCTCAAACAGATTTTTTAATTTTTAATTTTCTCATATACACGAAGTAAAGAGAATATATTGCTATATTTAATTAAATGATCTTGATAATTGGATCAAATGTCTCTTTTATTAGATCTTAGTTTCTTAAAAATGGTTGTTTTTTTACCCTGCTATATACATGCATTCCTCTTTGTATATTTTCTTGTACAGTCGTATTTAGACGAGAAGTAACCTTTTTAACAGTTACTTTTTTTTGCATGTCTTATTACTCTACCAGGCTATCCACATATTTACGATTTTGTTAAAAATGAAGGTTCAATTTAGATAAAATATACCCAAATGTGTGTGGAGGAAGAGTGGAATGTTATTTTAATAACATGAAATTTGGTCACCCAACCAGAATATGAGCCCCGACCTCCCTGTCATCAGTAATCCAGCCTATTATGGTACGAAAGTTTCCAAAATGATGTTCATACATGTATTCGTCAAGTTCTGTTATTTGTAGCTGTCACTTTTGTTAGAAAATATCAATAACAATAAAATAATACTAATAAAATAGTAAAATTTTATGGATCTTGACCACAAAAAAGATTGTATATTCTTACAGATCTCTTTGATAAGAAACCTATTACGAGTTTATAACTGATACTTCTATTGATCATGAGTGGTGGAAATATTATTTTTTGTCTAATTTAAAGAAGATTTCTATTCCATTTAGGTGCATGGTAAATATGAACGAAGCAAACATAATCTATTATAAAAAGGCAACGCACTGAATTCATAATTTTAAAATGCTTAAGTTTAAGATAAGACATTTACGCAATTTATTCTTAATACAACTAAGGTAATTACTAGCGTAGAGTCAAGTCATCCAGTAATCTGGTATTCCTTCTATCGTCTCTAATAACAACACAAGAACGTTAACCGTGAAAAATTAATTAATAATTAAAATGGGTTGAGCTTTCCCCGGAAAAGAGTAATGAAAAATTGAGCTCCGTGCGCGTTAGAAAGTGCTATGTTTTGTGTCAAGGGGCTTTCCCGCATGGAGGGAAAGTTTTATAATAACCACTCACACGCTTGACAAAATAATACTTGTAAGGGTGCAATGGAAACTTTATACAATTTTTTTTAATGTAGTTTTAAATAAAGTAAAATATTATTAAACCTTTTTTTTATAAGAAGTACCGTAACTTACGATGCGTGTTTTGGTACACAGACAGCTAGTCGTATATTAATATTAATCAAGTAAGAATGAAAAAAGGTATCAATTTTTCCGTGTAGGATTAGTGGGAAATTATTTAGGAAAAATGATTCGATACACCTGGACGTGATTCGAACAACGACCTCACCATTAACTGACAACCAGAGAATAATTGACCAACACGTTTATCCGCGTGCCCATGGTTCAGTCCTTAATATTTTCCTAAAAATTTACTACTGTATTAGCTTTGGAATAAATAACTTTTATATAGTATATAATAAAATAATAATACATTTAATAGATGTATTGTGCTTACTAATTCAATATAATTTTTTTACATCAACAAACTGTAACATATCTTTCTGTGAGCTTTGAATACTACAAAACTTGGTCATTATAACAGTGAAACTAACAAGAGCAACAATGGGTTTATTACTAACCTACATTTATTTAAAGGAAATTATCCATACTGACCACATAATATTGACTTCTTGATTTTTTAACTAAGGCATATTTCCAACAGTACCAACAACAATGAAGCAGCTCTGCAAGAGATAATACTGTGGAAAATTGACTCAGTGTGAAAGTAGAACCACTACGGCAAAGGATACTTCACAATGGAATAACACTCCATGTAATTACTACTCCTGAAACAATAAAACCATACCGTCTCCTAAGAGAGTGTTTAAGAAAGGGGAAATTATTTATTTGTTTCACTTATCTTTAATTATGAACATCCGATTTTATTCAACTGCTTCATTGTTCACTAGACAACACCAATAACCGCTGACTGTAGTTGAAGTTAACTCCTGTAGATGTCGTCGAGTTTTGTTAACTCACTTAGCGGTGAGATAAGTGTTTTGTTGATTCATACATGTTTTTGTTTATGTAATTTATTTATTACGACTAAGGTTCTAATAACTGATGAGTAATTGTTTAATGTGAATACTATACATTTTCTCGTACGAGAGTATCTTGGAAAACTTTGTGCAAGTTCAAAACAACCTCACCGTCAACTTTAGATGCGATATTGTTTTGCTAAGAGAAGGAAAATTCTAGGCCCACAGCGCAGATTGACATGAATGTCTATGGTTAGTTTTTGTTTGTTTGTTATTGTTTACGTAATATGATATCTCTCGTTTACTTAAAAAGTAATAATAGATGGTAAAACATAATTTTTTTAGTATTTAAGATTGTTTGATTTGCCATTTAGGAATTTATATATCTAAATTAATATTTTTGTCTTATTTGATTAATGTTATGATCCGATTAGAATAACTGTTTGAGAAATAAGACCCACGATGCCATTTGGTTCGACAAAGGGCTCTGGAAAAAAGTGACGCCAATTGGCAATGTGTTTTTTATAGAATAAAATAAATTTAAATATATATCCAAAAAAGCAACCACCATTATGGAATTGTATACTCACTTGTATCCATCTTGAAGTTGATGAGGAACAGATATTGAACATATTATGGAAAGCTTTGTTTTAGTTAAATTTAGTCAACTTCGTTCAGTATAAGTAAAAATAAAATATTTTATTTTTCCATTATTTATCTTTCAAACGTCCACTAAATCAAACTTAGAACTTTAATTATTATATGTACCGTACTGTTATTCTTTGTCGTCAAGCCAATTCCACAGTCTGTAACTCACAAGCGACATCGATAGTTAACACTTACGAGTGTATTTGTGTGGTTTATTGTAACTTGCGATTTGTGTCCTCATATGACAGTGTTTTGCTATCCAGAAGTATTTATCGTTATGATATTGTAAATCACTGAAGGTATTGTCGAGTTAAACCGTTTTGTCTTTGCATCCGGAGACAATTTGTCATTACATACCTACAGTCACACACTTCTGAGCCTTGTGTTATCTTAATAACCCTTGTTCTCAGTCACGTTTACTACTTGGGTATAGGCCTACGCTATTGTTTCAACCTCCCATGGCAACGTCTACGGCTCTAGTCATTTTACTTGGAGGTGCTGAGATGAGTGACCGTGTCTCTGACAGAAACGAGACAATTAAATAGCGGACTTCCCACAAATACATTAACTTACTCCATGACGATTAGCTTAGGTAAAGACCGTGTTTTCTTCAAAGAACTGGATAAGGTTTATAATAAAAATTATATTATTATTACTATTATTATTGTTATTAATATTATTAGACGTCCACTCAAACGAAACAGTTACCCATATATCAATAAACATGTTACTTACCTACTTTATGACATTAAGAAATTGAAGGTTCATTGCCGCACTTACAAAAGTACACCACCTATCCCTATCTTGAGCTAGTTCTATCCAGTCCATCCCATTACACAATTCCTATTTCAGGTCCATCCTAATGTTATCTTCCCATCTAGGTCCTTGTCTTTCCAATGGTCTCTTCCCATTGGGTTTGCCGGTCAATACCCTGAACAAGGTTCTGGAATATCACATTAGCACTGCGTGTCCGCCTACCTACTGTAATCTAAGAGACTTTACTATCCTAACAATATATTGTGATGCGTACAGGTTATGTAACTTACCATTATGTAACATCCTCCACTTCACAGTGTATTCATTAATTTTTTGAACCAAATTTATTCTTAAGCATCTGGTTTTTGAATATCCTAAATTTGTTTTAGCCATTTAAGGTAAAATACCATGTTTTAGACCCATAGAATACAACCAGTAAAACTATTTTTTAAATATTTTCTGAGTTTAACATTCTTTGACAACAGGCGAGATATTAAAAACTTTCGGATATTATTCCAGAATTTTAATTAGATTGAAAATACTTAGTCATTCTTCAAATATGTTTGTACATTCCTACTTATCAGGGACATTATTAGGATTCCGTTTGTACGATAATTTCCGAAAACTATAATTATATTCGTTATATAAATTTAATTTAACGAGATTTTCCTTAGCTACCACCCCTCAAATTTTTATTATTTATCTTAGGGAAATACGCAAAACTAATATTTAGTTACTTCTTCTACACATCATAAGACAATGTTACAATTATTTTAGCAATTTGAGAATTTTATTTTTTTAATATTGTACTCACCGGAACTAAAAGAGTTTGTTATATTGAAGGTTTGTATTGTTATATTGTGATAGAGTTAATAATTTTTCTGTACTGATTATTAGAAAGGTCCAATATTATTCCATTACAGTTAGAATATTTTGTTTTGTAGTTAAACTCCCTAATAATCATTAAATTGTGTTGGGATTCACTGCTGAACTTTGTCTCGTAACCTTTAATCTGTGTTTATAACGATTAGATTGTGTCCAAAAAACCTACTTTAAGATATTAAGTTATTCTTTTATGTGAGTAGAGAAACAGAATAGTTTGCTTATTTTTATTTTATGATTCTAATGCTTAATGTAACTGAATACTTTTTACATATTTGTTGGTTTAATATTTATATTCTTTTATCGCTGAACTTACAACCCGACAAAAATAACTAAATATAAATGAACAAGAAAGAAAAGTGTATACCAATTTAGGTAAAACCCGGAATGCTTCGCACGTGGGCTGAATGTTGGAACTCATATACTCGGGATTACTTGTGAGAAAGTTTTTGAGATAAAATTACGATAGAATTTACTCTGAAAGCTAAAATAAAATAGCTTTCAGACTCTACCTTCCCTCAAATACAGGCGCATTTTATATAAGTTATACTTTATTAATTCCTACACCAATAGTGTAATTAAATGCTCATATCACTAACGGATTGTAAGACGTGGAGCAAATTATTTTTGGCAAGGATCCTATCAAATCACTGCATTGAAAATATTAAAGTTCACACTATACATTATTTATATTATATGTTCAGCACACGCTATTCGAATTGGGCTATCTATATTTGTTGTTAATAAACAATTAAGAAATTTTTTTTATAACTATACACAAATCTGTGAAAATAGTTTATTAAACGTGTAGATCAAATGTATAGTAAGTGATTAAAAAAGCTATTATAATCGTCCAAAATTACATTTAAAAAAATTATAGCATTTAAAAGCTTTGTCGTAACAGAGGTGACCTTGTCTGTAGAATTGAAGTGAATATTACATCTCTATAAATTTTAATAATAATAATACACTGTTATCATAATTTATAAATACTGCAAATCTTAACCAGTAGACACGAAGACATAAGCGTCATTCTCATTTTGTCTATGATAGAGAGGCCATCTTTCAGATCCAGACCTATTGTAATGAGGTCCTCCCTTCACTAATAAATGGTTTTACACTTTTCATCCACCCAAAACGGCTACATTTACTCTTAATCCTACCTTCTTCATTACTTACCACCCAATTAGTGTAAAATGCAGGGTGTCCGAAGTAAAATGCGAAGCTTCAAAAAACTTAAAACTTTATATTACATTTTGCTAAGTCTAAATATTTCATACATAATGATTACGGTAACAATCTCGTTAGTGTCGGAGGCATCAGTATTGAAATTTGGTGTAAGCAGTCTTACACAAGTTATTGTAAGTTTTGAAAGGTTTCTTTTTTATGGAGGATAGAGGGTGGTTCAGCTAATAAATACAAGAAAGGGAAATACCATTTCTAGACCTACACCCACCCATATTTCCCCAACCCTCCTCCATCCTACGTAATTTTCTCTATTCTATGAGCGAAGAATTCAATGAACGTTGTTAACTTTCTAGACGTTTTATTCGCGGGGTCGTATCAAATGAAAGGCGTTTGTTTTGGCACGAGCTCTAATTATTACTGTCGATGAACTTCGCCTAGCAGGGAGAGTTTATATTCCAATTAGTTCACACATACATATTTACCCACCAACACACATACAGACAGAAACACACATTCACAGGCACGCACACACACACACACACACACACACACACATGCATACAAACTAAAACACGCAGACAAACTCAAACACGCAAACACACACATACATTGAAACATATACACTGACATATTCACACTGACACAAACATACATACAAATATTTATTCAAAAATATCCCTTGGAACTATTTTATATTTTGAAATTTTCAATTAGTGTAACTAATGTAACCGTGAAATCGTAAATTTCAAGGTCAAGTGCCTGCTCTTGCAATAGTGGGTGTTAAAATATTTTAAAAATCTATATCTGGGATTATAGTCGAAAAGATTTGATTGATTTCGTTCAAGCTTTATATTTAGATGATATTCAGGGGTGACCATAACTTTGCTCGTACCAACTCGTCGTGCAGATATTTTAACATTGGAATATAATAAATGATTTAAAAATAAATAAAATAGTTTCTTAAACACAATTTTGTCATTAGTAAGAATATAAAACATATTTTCAGCAAACTTATGTAAGTGACTGTCCAACTGCGCCATCTATCTAGACACAATGATACATGGACCGGGCATGTTTGTAGGCTGCCATCTGTTGGAAGAAGGGGAAATTTTTACTGTGTTGTCTAAACCTTCTTGATTTCAGTTTACCAACCAATGTCATATTTTTAAGGAGATAACAAAAATACTTAAATTAAAATTATTAACTATTATTTTAATTTGATTTATAATTATCACCGGAACTTCACTAGGTACCGTCAGTGCTAGCTAAATAAACTGTTTTGGCAACAATGTGTTTACAAACTGACAATTGAAAGAGTGTTGACTAAAATATTGAACAAAATAAAAGAAATTGCCATTGACTTTAAATGTTGGTTGTTACTAAATTTGACATTTTTTATATGATAGTATTAAAGAAGAAGTTAAACCTACGTCTAAACTAAAATGTATATTAATATGTTTGTTTTTGTTGAGTTGCTATTGTTCATTACTTATAATTTTCTGTGAACATAAAATGTAAATAGCCTGACTTTGTGTCAGTTCTCTGTTGTAGTTCCTGTGAATATAATTAATAACAAATTGAGAAAAAGAAAAAAACGAGAGAAACCAATAATAAGCTGCACCGAAAATAGAAATCAGTTTATAACCCCATTCCTCTACTTTAGGATATTTTTATTCCCGGACATGCTTCCAATATTCAGTAATTGAACAACCACTTTGTTTTATTTGTCTAAGTCTTTCATCGTCTTGAAGTTCCAGAAGCTTCAGTTCTACAGTTGTGGTGTCTGCCACAATTGGCCTCGAAATAGGACAATCACTCTCCACTACGTCATCGAGGAAAGGATAATCAAAGAAGTAAATTATGACTTAGTGTTCAAATATCTCAGAATCAATTATTAACATCTTCTACAAGACCCTCTAATTTGAAAATATAAGCTCCCTTTATTAGTGATATCGCAGGAAAAGTTATCAGCATTTTTTTCAGACAAGCGAGGTTATTTAAAGTTTTAGATTCCAAGTCTCTATGAAAAAGTTTCCCTTCGTTATGGAGGCTGAATACCCTTTTGTACTAGAGCTTATATTAGTTTTCCTTTTATCTTACACTGATACTGTGTCTGTAAATGCTGAAAACATATGTAAAAACTGCCATGTCTAAAAACCACTGAGTTTTCTTAAGTTGAAGTAAGTATTTATCCTTCTCTTGAATAAATGGTTTGAATGATTCCAACAAAAAAAAAATCTTGTTTAGTACATTGATTATTGAGATTCACTTTACTAAGCAAAACCATGCTACATCATTAGGAAAAACGTCAGTGTTGAGTTTATCTACATAGGCTTTGCATTGCCATTGTGTTTTTAATTTGAGTGAATATATTTGGCAATTTTTAGGACAATTTCCGTAACGTGCTCAAATTTAAAATACTTGGCTACTAGATGCTCCCTATAAATAATACAATGTACAGAGAGGAAATCAGAGTATGATTCGTCAGTTTACAAAATTCTCATAAATCTTTCTGTTTGTTTTTTTGCCTCTCATAACCGGACTATCATCAGTTGCAATAACGGTAATATTTCCACTCGGGATAGAAGCTTTTTTTAAGTGCGTCATCTAGATCTTCTTTAATGTCAGAGCCACAAGTTGTACCCTTTAGTGGTATATAGTCTAATAACTCTTGTTTCCCGTACAAGCTGTTTAATACAAAGTGGAAAAATATGCCTAGTTTTGGTTTATCTTGAATAGCTCTAGATTCATCCAAAGCATGACTCATTGAAGCAGATTTCATCAAGTTACCTTGTATGTTTATTTACAATACCACCACTTATAGCATAAATTCTCCTCTCAATGGTATGTCTGGAGACAGGCATCTGTTCAATCATTTCATGCAGTTACTTACTATCCGAATGTAAAACTGAAACTATTTGTGAAATATCTTTCTTGACAAATTCTCCTTCAGTGTGTGGATGCCTTGCCCGTGCAATATTAAACACTAAAATAAACCCAGCCTTGGTTGTTACAGCTGCTTCCTTAATAAACATAGACATCAAATTACTCTGACCATGAAGTTTTTCTTTTAAAGATAACACTTCAGTCTTCCTTGAAACGGAACCAACAGGAAATTCTTTGCTGAAAGTACTGGGATGCGTGTCAAAATGGTGCTTAAGATTACTGGCCTTGAACTGCGCCAGTGTGTTATTTGACATGAGGCACACATTGACATACCATCCATGTATGTCTTAAAGCCTTAATCTCATCTTTATATTTACGTTTTTTTAGACGACATCACACTTCTTGCAAGAAACAAACGTTTCCAACCAAAATGTCAACGACATTTAGACGCAACAAACAGGCTGACTGGCTGGAAGCAAGCTGAGTCCTTAAATATGAGTAGGAACATTGGACAACGTCTGCGTGTAACTGTAGATGGTGGTGGATCAGGAACGACTTTGAACAATGGTGTGACTCTTCATAATCTTATCCCAACAACTGTGGCTCTCAATGGCCATGTGGCTTGCCATTCATATAGTATATGGTCAAACCTCGAGGCAAGATTGTAAATTTAATTCTAGCTCTAAAATTATGGGTAGGTTTACTGGCAGCTAAATTATAAAAACAGTGTATTGAGAAAGAAATTCAAATTTTTGACAAATACTGTCTCATAGCTATTGTTTTAAGTTTCCATGGATACTATTACTGTTTAAAATATATAAGTTTTGGATCAATATCTATATTTGGGAAATGTTTTGCTTGATAAATAACCTTGGATGACTAATTTTCGGATAAAATTAATTAATTCACGATGACTGATTCCTAAAAAAAATTACTTTTGTTAGATATGGCTCAAACGATGATTGTTTATTTAAGTTGCATATTTTGGGAGTGTTTTAAACGGTAAATAATTTAGAATACTTGTTTTTAGTGGACACAAATAATTTGAGTAGTTTACTGAAAATCGATTTTTGAAAATTTAACTCCAAACTATAAAACACTAAACAAGAAAGTATGTAAGATTATTTATTGTCATTTAATTATTACTAAGAATAATATCAAAGCTGGTAATAGATTAACTAAGATTTTTAGAAAAAGGATACTCACATCCACATATAGGGAGACTGGGAAGATCAAAGAAGAGATAACATGAGAAAATCCATATCAGTGCATTCGACTGGGATTTGAACACTGACATCCCCATTAATGGATACCAAGTACAATGCCAGTCTATCACCTTTAGACCATTGCAGGTAGTGATAAGAATACCTCAAAACAACTATTTATCAAGAACAAACACCCTCAAAAGTGAACTTAGCCCAGGGTATGACGTTGAATTTTTGTGTCCAGGATAACAGTGCTAGGGGGCGTTGATAGGGATGGAACCTGACGCCACACCACACTTGTAAAGTGTAATCCAACCCGAGGTCAGAGAACATCCCTTTAGTGCTCTCGACCACTTAAGGGAGAATCAGACGAGCCGCTTTGTTATTATTGCGCTGGTTCACCACTTGATTAAACCTTCCTTGATCAGAGATTAGGTTTGCTAATTACTACATTACTGAGGCGCGCCCATAGGGGGAATGAGGAGGAGGAACGCTTTCTTTTGTGCAATGAGGAAGAGTGGGTTATTATACTTGTTAAAATAGTCCTTCTAATCCAAATGTTCAAGAAAGGCGTTGGCAGATATAAAGGATCTTTCCTCAGTCAAGGATTTTTACTACGACCAGTCCGTCAATAGTGCCCGAACCCACTTCGGTGGCCACATGGTTTAAGGCACTACTCTTGCAATATACTAGACTGACGAAGACGGGGAGAATGGGGTTCGATCCCGGTCGGATGTTGGCCTACTTAGGGCTTTTTTTCAAAATGGCTTTCATCTCTCCCTCTACGCAAATGGGGATACACTTCCTCTAAATTCCAACTTCCCAATTCATAATACATTTGTGTAATTAGTAAATAGGCGTATAACCCTAATGGGCAGTAAGAAGTGGTGCTAAAAAAACGAGCGAAGAGATGGTCTAACTATCGACAAGAGTGTTTAGTGTTTTAAGTTGCTGTATTTGGTTTTAAAAAGATAAACTCACATCTTTTAAGAACCACATTTATTTTAGTGGAAAATATAAACTTAAATTTAATGAAATAATAAAACATTTATATAGTATATAGTTGTACATATTATATATATAGTCTTTATATAATACATGCATATATAATATATATTTAAAGAATATATAACATTTATATTACCTTTCTGTCACTCTAAATTAATAGGCCTTCCTCACTGTTTAATGAACATTAATTTAAAATTTATCTCAAATAACAGACTCTCAGATTTTAATTGATTACTTAACGTCAGAAATCATTCCTCCCTATCTCCGAGAAACTTTTATTTTCATACACTTCCTTATTTTTTTTTATCTTGAAATGGCTTATAATCAGATGATTTAAGGTTTCCCTAGACGAAAGCCCTCATCCATTCTTCCATTCTCCCTCCTATTCTCTTCTCCTTCTTCCCATGATTTTTAGACTTCTTCTGCACGGTGCAGCCTAGCTCCCTAAAGTGTTTAAAAGCATGCCAAATATGGGAAGCGCAGAAAACACCCGCTCTCGAAAAATAAGGGCCTAAATAGGGTTAGAAGAATTCCAGGGGTGGACAAATCTGAAATAAGTTCAGACAGAAAATTGATTTAAGAGTGACCATGAACTCTATACTATGTTTTTAAAATAATAAAACTGAATTAAAATGAAATGAAAATGTATTTATAATTATTTATTCAAAGGGGCTCTTTTATCGAAAGAGTTTGTGTGTCCATTTTTTAGCACCACATATTACTACCCGTTCGGATTATACCCCCATGTACTAATTACAACAATATGTCAGGGACTAGGAAGGTTGTATGTAGAGAATATGAACCCATATTTGCGTGGAGGGAAAGTGGAAAACTATTTCGAAAAAAACACCTTCAGTACACCCGGCCGAGATCAAACCCCGATATCTCAATCTTTGGCAGTCTAGTTTATTTTAAGAGTAGCTCCTTAGACATTGGGACCAATGAAGCGGGTTATATATTTATTGAAATGATAAAATTAAAAATAATTTAATGTAAATTGAGAGCGCAAAATTGTTAAAAATAAAGTTTTTTTTACCCTTTCAAGCCTAATATTAAACACATACACAAACGGAACATGTGGTTTTATTAGTAACACATTATTTTCATAATTAAAAATGGGTAAGATATAGATATATTATAACTTGATTTCATAAGTATTATTCTATAATATTTTTTTTAAACTTGTTCAGTTAAAGAATCCTCAATTAAATTAATGTTTAAGCAAATAAAATACGGACACGTATCTCACCGACTGAAATGGGCCATAAATAATTGCCTCATAATTTAAGAATAATTTTTATTTGTAGCTTGAGAGAACGAATTCAATCCTAAACCGTACATTAATTAAGTAACTGGAGTAGACAAATTTGTTATTGCAAATCCTAAGTTCAGGAAAACGTTGAGGCATTTGATTTAGGTCAGATTATGAAAGCCTACACTCTCGGATAGAGTAAATATCAACTTTTATTTAAATGCACTTACATTACAATCGTTTAAGATGAAACAACTCGCACAGGTAAATCCATGGATAAAGGACTTAGTAACTCAGCAAGGTATACCCAAGTGATTATTATTAAATGATTTCTCACTCTTCCTGCACACAAATGTAGGAACATAATTCAATAATTTTCATCGTTTTCACCCCTACTTTATCAAAATGAATATTCGGATATCCTTTATTGCTAATAAGACGCGAATCAATTAAGTTCTATCTTGGGTTGAGATTTGCACTTTATACTGAATCTATTTCTGTGGTAACCCCTTGGAGATTTAAACAAATATAATCTGGTTCAACCGATACACATGGACACCCCTAGAAGGGTTGAAAATGGAAACGGAGGTGCTCCAAGTTAAAGGGCTTTTAAAGGGGGAAGGGACAAAAATAATGTCAATCCATTAAAAAGGTTAAGTTTGGATAGCGAAACACTTCATGAATTGCTAATAAATGTTCTCCGAAAAAAGGAACGAAAAAAGAGAAATTTATTACATTTACTTTACTTAGCTAGAGATAGAGAGATGTTGGCCTATTGATTTATATTTGGAGGAAACATTTTAATTGCTTATTATTTTATTATCATTTCATTTTATTTTAAAAAGCAGCATTGAATTAATTTATTAATACTTAATATTGCTAAAAAGATTATACTTTTATTTATGAAGATTTTTTAAAGTTTTGGTTTAATATAAATAATTATTTAATTAACGAATACCCACCCATACTTTGTATAGCATCAATTAATTTTCAAATATATAAAATAATGCGCTAGTTTAAAATTGTATTTAAAATAAAATGTTGAAAGATAGCTAGATGTTTTAAAGATAAGGTATGAAATAGATATTTTTAGCCAACATAATTAAGTGGTCGAAATAATAAGGGCTATATTTAAAAAAAAGTCAATTCTTTCTGACATTGGCTATAATTCGATATTGAATCGATTTTCATACTTTAAAATACACGAATAAAAGCACCGAGAAAAAATTTGCCAAAAATTTCAAATTTCAAAAATATTCTAAGAGAAGCCGCAATCTAAGAAAAAGGAAATTTCTTACGACAGGAATTACTTAGGTTCAACAAAACCTACTTTTATTTTTTAAATAAAATTATTTGCTTACATAGTAATTGTAATAAATGAATGGGAAAGGTAGAATTTAGAAAAATGTACTAGTATTTTCGTGAAGAGGGAGTGGGAAATCATGTATATATACATAATTAGCTATACCTAGCCGGGATGATAGCTTCATCGTCTTCGTCACCAGAAAACACAACGATGAAACTGACGCTTTTGTCTGCATGCACACCGATGCGGGTAGCCCCTGTGTTAAAAGTACACATCCAAGATAACTCTTGTTTTTCTGTTTCTGCGCCCCCACTTACCAGGGTCTACCCGTCCGCTCTTTGACCAACCGTGGTGATGGTCTTAATTAGATAATTAGGACTCCCCATAGAACGCACTAGTGCGTCATATTATGACCGCAATCCGCACGCGTGTGGTGTTATGACAACTCAGTTTGGTACCTATTGCCATGTCAGACTGCCCTCACCATTTATTACTAAGTCCACCCCCCTCCCCAGTTATTCTGTATGTGAAGCCTCCACGTGCAAAACACACATTCAGGCTGACCTGAACCCCCTCCCACCCAACTCTCCCTGTAACCGTGAGCTATTCCCAAGCTTTGCAGAGCAAAGAGTACCAAGGCATGGATATACCCCTTCTAGGCAAGCTTCACCCGAACTAACAAGTCTGACTTTGTAGATGTGGGGTGAAGGAAGCCAATTACAGGCGGAAATGACGATTTGATGGCGATTAATATGAATTATAACTATTATTTCCAGCTCTTTCTACTATCTATATTTCAGATTACTGATCTACTTGGGTAGAACGGTTTAGTGTAAGGTTGTCTTAGGTCAGGAAGGATTCTAGTTCATACATACCTAATCACGCCATTCCCTTACGGACATATAGTTTTTATATGCATAGTAAGATATATATATATATATATATATATATATATAAAACCAACGTTGAATTAGTAAGTTCCTACTCTCTTTCTCTCTCTTTCTCTCTCTCTCTCTCTCTCTCTCTCTCTCTATATATATATATATATATATATATATATATATATAAAGAACTTGCTAATTCAACGTTATCTAAATACTTTCTTCTAAAATTTGAATTACAACTTTTTTTTACAATTAATTTACATATGAATTTGATGGGGAATAATGGTGGGTTTAAGTTTTCCAATTTTTCGAACTAATCAACGTTGAATTAGCAAGTTCCTACTATACATATATCCAATTTTTCGAGATAACCAACGTTGAATTAGCTAATACAAGTTCTTACTATACATACTACTATATAGTGGGAACTTGCTAATTCAACGTTGGTTAGTTCGAAAAATTGGAAAACTTAAACCCACCATGATTCCCCAGCAAATTCATATGTAAATTAATTGTAAAAAAAAAGTTTTAATCCAAATTTTAGAAGAAAGTAATTAAATAATTTGAAGCCTATCCATCGTTAATTTTGTCTATTTTTGTACTCATTTTAAACCTAATTTAACGATATTTATTAAATCACAATTTTATGCCGAATGAATATAGAGCTAATTACTGATTCATAGTAAAAGAAAATGAGAAATTCTGCACTAGTGGAGAGTGGGTTTCTTATATAGGGGATATATTGGGCTCAGCTGTTATCTCTTTTGAGTGACTATGCAATCACGTGACGCTCGACTGACTTAATTTGCAATTTTCATATGTTAATTTTTTTCAAATTTTTATTATTTGTATTTAATTTTTTCTTATCTTTTCATGTATGTATATATTGTTAATGTGTGTTTTATATAACATATATAACATGTTTGTGTTTATATGTAGAGTATTTGAGGTTATTAATTTATAGTGTACCAATTGCCCAGATACTCTTAAAAATAGTTATTTCAAATTTAGTATATTTTTTAGATATTCCTTAGATTTTGAATTAAAAACGTTCTACTTTATATATCTATATGTATGTAGAAAAAAAACTTCTCGTCATGATTGCACTCTAATAATATTGCTGCTAGTTTAAAAAACTAAAACACATAAAAAATAGTGATATTGAATACAGACAGGTGACATCTTAAGTTATCAAAATAAATGATACGACACAAACATATAGCTTTCTCAAATATTATATTATAGTTTGGGGCAAAATTTTCAACAAACGCATTTTTTAAAAATTTTAAAATATTTAAACAATATTTTAATGAAAATTATGTCAATTTAAAAAAAATTCAAATTTAAAAAATCTGTAAGCTAGCCTCAAAACACATTATTTGTTTCAGTAAAACTAAATTATATTTTTAATTTTAGGAAACGAATCAGTCACGATTTGACATTGAAGTGTGACCATATATTGTATATAAATCTTGATTTTGAACGTCACATTTTTAAGTTCTAGGGCAGATAAAATGTCGAGTTCCATAATAATCTAGAGAAAACTAATTTTTTCTCTATTATAATACTTTATTTATCTGAGAAATTAAAAATAGATACTCTTTATAGGTAAGTTCACAAATAATACCGGGAGGGTCCATTGCCCGTGTCTGGATGGAAACATCCTAACTTCGTTTATCCGCGCCTTTGTTTCTTGCTCTTTGTTGTGGATCGGACGTGTGCATGGAGCACATGGATTTATGTTGGATGGGTTTTACCTCTCCTTCCTTCTATTCCTAGGACTTCTAGACTAGTCCTGGGTGCAACAACTATCAATGTAACCACGCTTTCTTTTCAAACTGACTAGACTTTCTTCGTGTAATTGAGAATCGCTTTGATTTCATATTTATGTAAGAATATTTATTATTGAACCATGTCTTCCATGTATCAATAAGCCGCAATTAATTTTAAAATCTAGATAAGCTCTTCTTAATATTTATACCAGGGGCGGATCCTATAATACATCCTATTATTCATGACACTCCTGTCATGAAAAGTCCTTGTGTTCAGGCACTATACGTTAAAGGAAACCCTTAGTGGAGGACTTACTTAGAATAAAAACTTTTTTGTAATAAGACATTTAAGGTATAAACACTAAATTAACTAAAGTCCGCATTTGTGGTCGACTGTTTTGAAAGGCGCAGATTATATTAAATCTCCGGAGGGGCTGTGAAAATGACTCTGGGAGTCAAATCAAACATCGACAAGCGTGAATAAATTAAATATTTACTATAGAACTATTGAAATTAAGGTATAGTACAACCTTTAGTTCTATATTGGTTTATTTTATTGCAGAAATAATCTTTATCCGGCATGGTTACACGAACACAACTTTAATAATCATTCAAATGATTAAATGATTAACTAAAATAAAATAATGGTTTCAATTGGTTATATACAAATATAAATCTGCGAATTATAAAAAATAATTAATCAAATTAAATATTACTTTTTTTTTTGTAAAAAAAATCTTAGAATTTATTTATCATTTAGAGTATGAAAAAAACACGACTCAAGTTGGGAGTGAAGGTAACGCAAGGAAAGTACAATTTTTCTTTTCAGTTTTTAAAACAACAACATTTTTAGCCAAAACAAAATATTAAACCAATAAAAACATACAACATTAATAACATAAGTATCACAACAGACTGCTGTACTTTCATTGAAGAAGAGATCAGGGCTTGAATTCCAACCGGGTGTATTGAGGGTAATTATTTCTACTTACTTGGTTTTAGGAATGCAAGCAAACGTGAGCACATTATTTCTAAATTCAACCTAACTCATCCTTAGCATATTAGCGTAATTAGTACAAATGCGTAAAACCCGAACGAGCAATGAGTTGCTGTGATTTATTTTAAAATAAAACAGGAAATCATTGATATTAACATTGTTACGGAAACAGCTGTGCAGAAGGTTACCTCTTCAATCGAATTAAATGTACTCTTGTGTTCGATTCCCGTATCTAAGTGTAATTTTACAATTATATTTAATTTAATTGAAGATAATCTATTAATCAGCTTTGTGCAATACTTGTAGTTAATTTTATATATTTTTAACAGCCATTTGTAGCGGATATCTCGGCACCCATTTTGAGAATTACTTCTCTGTTCAAGCCAATTATATTTAAAATAAAACGATCTCAGTTAAACAAAAACGACTAGCTTTAGCCAAAAGGATCTCTAAAATAAACAACCACAATGGAGGATGTGACGTGACTTACAACACGTGTCGAAGGTAATTTCGTTTGTACCCCAAAACCCAACTAGCGGTGTTAATAAAGGCCTAATACTCCTAATCCGGAACGCGATAAGAAAGTCCATTTGTACAAGTCATTCTGTTGAACAATGCTTCCAGGGCAGGTACATTACATTGTCATTGAACTAACTGCGGACACAAATGGGCCTACTCACAGGAAATAGGAGAGGCGGACGGTAGGGGGTGTAAAACAGAAGCTATTACAATGCGTCATTGTCCAGGTAATGATGAAGCTGAATCCACACGCTAAATGAGATGTAGGGACATCGTGTTGTGTTAGAGAGAGATAGACACACACACAGTAATAAGGGAGGAATGGAGGGAAGGTGTTATGAACAGGGATCAAAATAATTGGCAAAAGCAAAAGTGCACTGGGGTGGCTGAACTGGTGGTCTAGGGGTAAGGTGTCATATTTCTGTGCTGAGGGTCTAGCGTTTAATCCTAGGTCCTGGCACAGATTTATCTGATTGCCAAACCCTTCCTTCCCCTCTGACAAGACGTATATTAATCACAACTTTAGAATGTGTGGAATGCCAGGCCTTCACCGTGGTTCGGATCCCACTTTAAACCTTAAGTCCTCCATTTCATCTCACAATCAGCCTACCATTACACATTAACGTAAGTACGTATAACCCGAACGGATAGTAATACTCAGTGCTAATAATAATAATAATAATAATATAATAAAAGTGCACATAATATATATACAAAGTATTGTAACCATTACCATGTTCAAACCAGCTTCAGTGGCCGGAGCCTCTAACGCGTTAATCTCACAAAAGACTATACTGTCGATGATGGAGAGATATATGTTCGAATCTCGGTTTTGTTGGCTGAGGTTTTTCACAAAATGGTTTTACACTCTCCCTCCACGGAAATATGGGTAACTATCCTATGAATATAACCTTCCCAATCACTAAAACTATCAGCGTAATTAATAAATAAACGAATAGCCCCAACGTGTATTAAAACACGTTAAAAAATAGTTTATGACGTAAAGCAGAATAATATTAACTAATGCCTAGGTGATATTTAGTTTTCACTCAAATGTAACTCAAACCCTAAATAGCACAAAAATGAGAACAATAAGGAAGTGGGTTGCAAATTAACATTTGGTGTTAAGACAAACATTGGAATTAATTACATACAATTGAAAAAAGACAGAGTGTAGTCAAATGGGATGGACCACAAAGTCCGGACAAGAGGGAAAACCTCAATATAAACTACACAATGTCAGCATAAAATACATACGAAAAATATCCAAGCTTAAATTCATAGATAAATAGTGAGAGTTAAAGTTACAAAAAATTCCCACTCCAGGTTCATAGCAAAATCTAATAGATTACAAGTGAGCATAACTAATCTCAAGTGACATAATCATTATAAATGGGTAGATAACTTTCAATGTCTGGTTCGGCAGTGTCACGATTACATAAGACATTTATATCCACGCCTAAATATGGCGGCATTTAAATATAACAATATACTCAGAAAAATATTAAAGTCACTTAGATACCTCAAGACAAAGTAAGCTGTAACAAACGTTTATTTAGGTGACATCAGAAATAATATTTTAAATTTAATATTTTTCTCAAATAAATTATTACTAATTAATCCGAAAGGATAATTTTGTAAAGTTTGATAAATAATAACTATAAGTCGAAAGAGAATTTTGAATACGAGATTACAAGCCTGCTGAAAGTCAGCGCTTAGCTTACCTAAGCAGTAAATGGTGGTATTTTGAGTATACATTAGCATGTTAATGTATAGTTCTCGAACGTCATCACGTGATACCAGAGAAGGACAGAGGAAAATTCAGTGGAGGGTAGAAATCGTGGAACCGACGGAGCAACTGACACTCGAACAGACGGTTCTATTCGTGGAACACTGTCGAAGATTCCGCCAGGGTCTCGAAACATCCATTGCATTATACTAGAGTCTCGAAGACGTCTGTGCTGTGAAACTCATGATGTCATCTGGCATGAAACGCCGCACCGGCCCTGACCGGCACTCTCTCTAGTCGAACGGGAAAGTTGAAGTGAGTAGGATAGGTCGAGTCTCATCGAGAGTGATTTTGTGAGTACCATTATTTAATAAACATGTTTGTAACATATCCCTAAATACTACACACATAATTCTTGCTGAGTACGGGTTTAATAATTCAAGAAACCAAATAATACCGTTTTATTTATAAACAAACAATATACTAAACTTAAGTAGGTGACCTTGTGGTCTAGGGTTAAGGTGTTGGACTTCTGTGCTGGGGACTGGGGTTCAATCCTTGGTCCCAGCACAGATTTATCCGATTACCAAACCCTTCCTTCACCTCTGACAAGACGTGTATTAATCACAACTTGTGAATGTGGGGAAGGCCAGGCCTCCACCGTGGTTCGGAATTCCACGTTAAACCGTAGGTCCTCCATTTAATCTCACAATCACCCTACCATTACACATTAGCTTAAGTGCGTATAAACCGAACGGGTAGTAAGACGTGATGCTAATAATAATAATAATAATAATAATAATAATAATAATAATAATAATAACCAAACCTAAATAACCAAGAAGTGTATATAGATCTAACGGGGAGTAAGACGTAGAGATACAAAATAAACTTAAATAACCAAGAGCGTCAGAAGTAAGCACAAAACAAATACAGCAGTTCAAAAGACATACATATGGAAACAGACCAAAAATTAAACACTAATCAATAAGTGAAAATGTACTTAATAAAAAATAATACAAATCCAATTCATAATATAGTGAAACAAGAAGGTAAAAAGTAAAAAGTTAGGGCCACCTATTTAGTATGTAAACTACAAACTACAAACATACACATAGAATAATGTAGTAGATATAATTAAGTTTAAGATTAGGAGGGAGAGAACACCGCTCACGGCCTCATACAGCCATTGGAGGATAAGACAATTTATTAATATTATATGTTTCAATAAGCTATTTAGATTCTGTTATGGTAGCTTAGAGCATAGGTTCAAATAATGTTAGTGCTAAAAATCACTTTTGTTTGATTGTACTGCAATTATTGCGGCACCTTAATAAACTCAGCCAGTAGCTTGTTTACCTACTGAACTAAGAGCTCCGGGTTAGATACCGGGCTTGGCATAATATTCTTTCATTGGTGAAATTGGTGTTAACTCTTTCACAGCGTTGGATTAATGACCGGGGGCTGGGTGTTGTGTGTGTTATATATTTAAGTTAGTTTAAAAGTCATTTACCGAGATAGGCAGTCGATTCAGAAAGTATCGGGGGTATCGAATTCCTCCATGGAAATAAGTAGTCTAATAGCAATAGTCTAGTTCCTACACGACACTTCAAGGAAGCGATTATTATTATTATTATTATTATTACTATTCGGAGTGCAATGCTCTAGTACCTTCACTTTTATGGGATGGGGAAGATTAACCGTGGAAGTCTGCGGGAACGGAAGGAGCTTCACTTAGGAAAACACAAAATTAAATAAGATACAAATTCACTAAAGCATAAAAGGCTAGGTTAACTTAATGTTAGGTAAGATCCATATTATATATTAAATTATATAAACTATAATAGATTTGAAAGCTAAATTTGTATCTTAATGATTAATTTTAACACTATTTTATGAATTGTTCTTTCTATAATGCACCAAGTATTTACCAAAACATGAAATGTTAGGTTAAGGTAGGTTGGGTTGAGTAAGAAACATAATATTATTTAATATATGAAAGGTTTGAAAGCTTGGTTAGTAATAGGCTATTGTACTAGGACTACTTTAATACCCGAGTTGTCGTGAAGGAGCTTGGACTCCCCCCCCCCCAACCCTCTAGTGGAGGAACTCGACCCCGTCCCACCAGATGAAGAATTGACCCCTCCTCCAGCAGAACTACTCAACTCCTCCCCAGTGGAAGAATTGACCCCTCCTCCAGTGGTGGAAGTCTACTCCTCCACAGTGGAGGAACTCAACTACTCTCCCCAGTGGAGGAATTGACCACTTCCTAGTGGAGGAATTGACCCCTTCCTAGTGGAGGAATTGACCCTACCCCTAGTGGATGAACTTGACCTCTAACCCCAGTGAAGAAATTTACCTCTCCCCAGTGGAAAAATTAACCCCTCCTACAGTGGAGGAATTCACTCCTCCCCAGTGGAAGAATTGACCCCAACCCCGGTGAAGGTATTTGACCCCTACCCTCGGCTGAGTAATTGACCCCTCCCCAGTGGAGGAATTGACCCCACCCCGTAAGGGAGGAACTCAACCCCTCCACCAGTGGAGGAACTTGTTAGTAGTTAAATTAAAATATCACTCAAATGTGATAAATGTATATACTATTCTTTGGTTCAAGATTAAAGCATGGAAACTATTTATTAAAATATTTATAAAGTGATTTTATTTTGAAATCTAGATTTATTTTGAGTTTCGACATCTAATGGTACAGTCATATTTATCTTTTGTATGGTAAAACTACATATTTGTTTGATTTAGATCATGTGCTGAAGTTTAGTGTTAGGGGTGTGCAAAAAACTGACGAAATTAAAGCTAGATGGACGTAAATTAAAAGGAAAAAATCTCAATGAAGATCAAAATTAAAGTTGCGTACTATAAAAGTTAGAGCGAGGAAAATAAACAAAGAAAATTGAAGAAAAACTCTGTCATTTTCAC
>CABEEJ010001379.1:87310-137423 GCA_901482245.1 Timema douglasi
CAGAACATTGAACATGAAATACCAACTCAACTATAAAACAATCTACATCGGCATGATTTAAGACATCTCTTTCACAATATACTTGATTGCCGGTGGCGGTTGAGTGTAATCAGAGTAGTTTTTCCTAAATTGTTGTCTGTTATCCTTCCACGCAAATGCGGGTACATTTAGTCAAAATTCTAGCTCCCTCAGCCTTAGCTCATCAGAGTAGATATGAATGGATAACCTGTTTGGCTAGTAAGACGCAAACCACAATTACCTTTTCTAACGTCATTAAATATTGCACTTATGTGGAACCCATCTCATACTTGTAATCCAAGTTAAGCTCTAGAATAAACCACAATAGCAACACCACGTAGTGTTTGTCAGGATAAGATTAGAAACAGATTTTGAGGATAGTCGGTAGGATAAGAAGGGACAATCATAAAGAGACGTCAAGCAGAGGATTCGAGGGAGACTTTATAACTCACAGTTAAACGTACAAAAGGGAGAGGGGGGACAGTTAGAAGGCCCGGTTTGACGGTGCGTCGTTATTACTACAGGCTATAAGGGAACGTGCGGCGAGTGAGCAGCCAATTAGAAGCGTTGATCACCTGGCCACCTGACTAACGATGGCCCCGCTACCCCTTTACTCCCCTCATCCACCGTATTAATCCTAAGCTTGGCGTCATAATGGTGACGATCATCCAGGGTGTCGTAATGCGTGAATTGTTCATATCTGTCTTTGGACCTTACTCTATCATTGACGTAGACATTTAAGGACATTCACAACCAAAATGGAAACGAAATTTCGTTTTATGGGAATGGTTTTAGTTGTAATGTGATTACTTTTAGATACCACTTTCCCCTCTCTAATATAACCCTCCACCTCGTTCTCGCTCTGTAAACTCTGAAGAGGCTACTATTGAAATATTTAGAAGGTTAATACATGCATACATATATTAGTATCATGTCTTACTCCCCGTACGGGCAAAAACCACTTAATAATTCTAGGGAGGTAAGGGGGTAAAGGTAGATGTTAAAGGAAATGTATTAAAATTTGCGTGGAGGGATACTTGGAAACTATTTAGACAAACATCACTCAGAGTAAATCTGGTTGGAATTCGAACCTTGTTCTTTACGTCACCGGCAAACCAGATTAAATGGGCTTTAACTTAGTCAACCTGCCCACTGATGTGGGTACGAGGATTGTTCTTTAAGTTGGGGGTGGAAGGGAAGGTGAGTTAAGGGCAGTGATTTTTAAGTTATTATCGTAAAAGTTTATTTTGGTCAAAATAAAATAAAATATTGCTCCAGTATAAACATAGAATTTAGTTTTATTCAAATGGTGATATCAACAGTTCTTGAATATCTGTCATGAGCATAGCTGCATTAGATGAGAAACCTTTTAAATTAAGAGAAAAAGTTGTAATTTAATTCCAAGACACCCTAGACGTAACAAGACATTCAATAACTCTTAATATGTGGAAACAATTCAACTATATATTTCTAGTGGATAAATATTTGATTTCTTTTGACCAAATAATTATTTTGGTATAAAAACTGCAAAAAATACGACCCTAGCTCGTCTTTACTTTCACCCTACCCTAAATATGCAGTTTTGAATGAGTTTTTTTTAAATCCTCTGTATTAAGATTTTATTAATAGCCTCTCAAAGTATACCTTAGTATAATATTTTAATAGCTTTGGTTTGGTGGATTTGCTGGTTACTCTGCCTGGGAGTTGTAAATATTATTATAGCCAGATCGTGTTAGGAATAGCCAGAGAGTAGACCATGGGTTGTTTACAAGTTAGGAAATGTTTGACAGGACTGTACTAATACATTTTCACCTCTAATTTCATCTAAATCTTGCCCTTTTAAGCCAATAGACATACAATTGTTCAATTTATTATCGTGGGTTTGGTTGATCAAATGTACAGCGAAGGGGAGGGAATAACTTATTAAGGTAGCACAGTCCTGTTAGGTTTTGCTTGCCCTAGTAATGGCTGACAAGTCAACCATATCCAATAGGATTGCAAGTATAATATTTTTTTAAGTCAACTGCAAAGGAAAAATCTTAACTTCCAAAAAACCAAACTGTTTTTCATCTATTCACAAGCCAATCTACGTGTTATACATCTGTCAATATGTAAATATTAAAAAAAAGTGTTTTAACAAGTTTACTCTCTTGTAGGCAAGCTCTATAAGGTCGGTTAAAACTTTTACTCTCCTGTAAGCAAGATACAAAGACGTGTTCACATTTTTATTTCCTTGTACAAGAGATAATGTCACTTAATATGTCACCTACCTTACAATAAAGCTATTTAAAGAATACAAAGATACCAATTTTTTTTTATGGCTTTAAGGTTTAAACATAGACTTTGCCTTAATATACCGTGCCTGGGTGTCATTTTTAAATTTAAAGAATATAATCGATAGATATGTTCAATCCATGATAAATCTTTATGAATATTATTTTTACTAATTTTCTATACAAATTTAAATATACATAATATACATACACTTTAATCTATAAAATGAGTATTGTATGGCTAAATAATACGTCCGTCATTTGCAATAGAACAATAATTATTGTCGTTTTGGTTGTTCAGAGTAGATTATACTTTAATTCGACATGCAATTAATTAAAATTAATGTATGAATTGTTTGATTGATTAAATTGGTCCTGACACTTTTGATGGATTGGTTTTATTCGATTCCACTACTATCGTTTAGAACAAATTAGATTTTAGCATTTAATCTTTGTAAATTGTTATTTAATACAAACTAGAAATTAATACTTTCGTATGGCTATAAATAAATAAATAAATAAATCTTAAAAAAATAATTACATACAAAACTAAGGTTATTACTTACATAATACAAGGTGTAGGTCTTGGGAGTGTAACTTATAGGAAGTGCACCCGCATTATCATGAAGAAGGGATGGTAAAACCACAGGGAAAATCCCCTTCCGACCCCTTGTTCACCCAGCCAATATTAGACACTCAACCTCCCCTTAACCGATAAGGCTGTCCATCACCAACTTGAATCCTTAGATCCATCAACCAGAACTTCAGCTTTAAGAGGCTATTCTTGGTGTCATTGGCCAACTTGAATAATTAATCTCATCAGCATACCGGCAGATCAATGTTTACAGTAAATTATAATAATTCTCAATACATCAGCTATAATCTGTAGTTTTGTTCTTTTGCAAAAACGCTAAATATTTTAGTTATTATCTGACAACTTTAAATCTCTTTGGTAAGAATATTGAGCTCAAAATTATAAGGAGAGTTGTCATTCTTGAAAATGACTCGTGAGTCATACATCAATGTTCAAGGTCAAAGATGTATTTTTTTAAACTGCAGGAGCTATACATGACGTTTCAAATGGTGCTTTTAATTGTCTAATGAGGTTAATGTTTCTAAATTTAAAAAAACAACCAATAAGACCAAATCCAAATCTTTTAATAGAAAAACTAATCCTATATTTTTCACTTATAAACTGGTCAATGAGAAAATATTTCGCTCCCTCTATATTAATGACCTAGCTGTTCTCCTAGACATTAAACTTTACTTTCAGTCTAATATTGGTCATAAAATATATCTCATTGATTTTACTTGGATTTATTGAATTTATTACCTCCTCTTCAATAAAGTTGATTCTATTTTAACACTGCACCATGCCTTAGTTAAGTCTATGCTAGAATATGCTAGTTTTTCTTGGAATTCCATTACCTTATCTGACTTTTTCAGTTTGGAAAACGTTCAACATAAATTTGTAGCTGCTTTTATGATACATTATTTCTTAGCCAGATTTAATATGATTTTGACAGTATTTTAAACATTCTATAGCTACAAACTCTCTATTTTTCTTAATCATTTTTAATATCTTCAACATAAACATTTCCTGTAAATTTTCCCTTGATCATATATATAGATATATATTTATGTATCTTCCTGGACCACTCATAATCTAAAATGGTTTTCTTTCAATGACTCTTAACAGAAACAGTTCTATAGGCCATTTTATTTTAGTGAAAATGTTAGATTTGTCTGGTTTGAATTTTATCACAAAAGAAGAGCCTAACTCAGAGCTATTTTATAAACTCCCTTATCATTAATACATATAGTACTATACAATTAGCACATGTTTTACCTAAATAATTTAATCTTACATCATATCAATTAATATTGATTTTTAATATTACTCTATATTTACAAAGTTTATTCTTTATTTATTTTTAGTTACTATATATTTGTATACATCATTTAACTATGATTGTTTATTGTATTCTCTTATGTATATATACATGCTTACATGTCAGGTACTTATGTACTTTCAGTGATAGCCTTTTATAAGTCTTGTGACTTTAGGTCAGAAATATAATAACAAAAGTTTAAATTCAATTAAAATTATTATGAGTACTATACTACCTTTGTGGTCAAGTGGCCAGAGACCCTGGCCACAGAACCAAAAGTATCAGCTTCAATCTACAGTGCTTCCATATACTTCTCTTGAGGAGTGGGTCTGAAACGGGGTCAACTCAGCCTCACGAAAACCATTTAGGAGCTACTTGATTAAAGAACTAGCGCCTCTTGTCTAGAAAACTGAAATTTATGTCCGGTCGGTGCGTTGTGTTGACCACATGACACACTCTATCCCCAAATATTAACTCAACATAGATATTTTATTATTAATATAAACATAGTACTAACCATAGGACATATTCTTCCTCATGACTGAACATTTTGGTGTAGCTCTATTGTAAATTAGAACGGATTCGCTTATAAGTACGTAATTAAATTTGATAGCCAAGGGGCGAAATTTCTGTGCACTACTCCATTGGGGATATATATTAATGTGTGATGGAAAAATATTATAGGTAAAGTTTTATGTGATTAAATTTGCCATTTATTGTATGTAAAAATAATGCTCAAAACAATTATTTTATTAAATGATTTAAGAAATAAATGAAATGTTTGCGGAAAATGTTTTTTGGAGTTAATATTATGTTCTTGAAGAGTTTTATTATATAAATATATAGAATTACTTTAACATTATCATCTTCTTGAACAACTTTAACCACTGGCTAGGTCTGTTTGTAACACAAGCGTCTCCACCCCCTTATTTCCTCCCACCACCTCTCTTCCTCTACACTGGCTAGGTCTGTTTGTAACACAAGCGTCTCCACCCCCTTATTTCCTCCCACCACCTCTCTTCCTCCACACTGGCTAGGTCTGTTTGTAACACAAGCGTCTCCACCCCCTTATTTCCTCCCACCACCTCTCTTCCTCCACACTGGCTAGGTCTGTTTGTAACACAAGCGTCTCCACCCCCTTATTTCCTCCCACCACCTCTCTTCCTCCACACTGGCTAGGTCTGTTTGTAACACAAGCGTCTCCACCCCCTTATTTCCTCCCACCACCTCTCTTCCTCCACACTGGCTAGGTCTGTTTGTAACACAAGCGTCTCCACCCCCTTATTTCCTCCCACCACCTCTCTTCCTCCACACTGGCTAGGTCTGTTTGTAACACAAGCGTCTCCACCCCCTTATTTCCTCCCACCACCTCTCTTCCTCCACACTGGCTAGGTCTGTTTGTAACACAAGCGTCTCCACCCCCTTATTTCCTCCCACCACCTCTCTTCCTCCACACTGGCTAGGTCTGTTTGTAACACAAGCGTCTCCACCCCCTTATTTCCTCCCACCACCTCTCTTCCTCCACACTGGCTAGGTCTGTTTGTAACACAAGCGTCTCCACCCCCTTATTTCCTCCCACCACCTCTCTTCCTCCACACTGGCTAGGTCTGTTTGTAACACAAGCGTCTCCACCCCCTTATTTCCTCCCACCACCTCTCTTCCTCCACACTGGCTAGGTCTGTTTGTAACACAAGCGTCTCCACCCCCTTATTTCCTCCCACCACCTCTCTTCCTCCACACTGGCTAGGTCTGTTTGTAACACAAGCGTCTCCACCCCCTTATTTCCTCCCACCACCTCTCTTCCTCCACACTGGCTAGGTCTGTTTGTAACACAAGCGTCTCCACCCCCTTATTTCCTCCCACCACCTCTCTTCCTCCACACTGGCTAGGTCTGTTTGTAACACAAGCGTCTCCACCCCCTTATTTCCTCCCACCACCTCTCTTCCTCCACACTGGCTAGGTCTGTTTGTAACACAAGCGTCTCCACCCCCTTATTTCCTCCCACCACCTCTCTTCCTCCACACTGGCTAGGTCTGTTTGTAACACAAGCGTCTCCACCCCCTTATTTCCTCCCACCACCTCTCTTCCTCCACACTGGCTAGGTCTGTTTGTAACACAAGCGTCTCCACCCCCTTATTTCCTCCCACCACCTCTCTTCCTCCACACTGGCTAGGTCTGTTTGTAACACAAGCGTCTCCACCCCCTTATTTCCTCCCACCACCTCTCTTCCTCCACACTGGCTAGGTCTGTTTGTAACACAAGCGTCTCCACCCCCTTATTTCCTCCCACCACCTCTCTTCCTCCACACTGGCTAGGTCTGTTTGTAACACAAGCGTCTCCACCCCCTTATTTCCTCCCACCACCTCTCTTCCTCCACACTGGCTAGGTCTGTTTGTAACACAAGCGTCTCCACCCCCTTATTTCCTCCCACCACCTCTCTTCCTCCACACTGGCTAGGTCTGTTTGTAACACAAGCGTCTCCACCCCCTTATTTCCTCCCACCACCTCTCTTCCTCCACACTGGCTAGGTCTGTTTGTAACACAAGCGTCTCCACCCCCTTATTTCCTCCCACCACCTCTCTTCCTCCACACTGGCTAGGTCTGTTTGTAACACAAGCGTCTCCACCCCCTTATTTCCTCCCACCACCTCTCTTCCTCCACACTGGCTAGGTCTGTTTGTAACACAAGCGTCTCCACCCCCTTATTTCCTCCCACCACCTCTCTTCCTCCACACTGGCTAGGTCTGTTTGTAACACAAGCGTCTCCACCCCCTTATTTCCTCCCACCACCTCTCTTCCTCCACACTGGCTAGGTCTGTTTGTAACACAAGCGTCTCCACCCCCTTATTTCCTCCCACCACCTCTCTTCCTCCACACTGGCTAGGTCTGTTTGTAACACAAGCGTCTCCACCCCCTTATTTCCTCCCACCACCTCTCTTCCTCCACACTGGCTAGGTCTGTTTGTAACACAAGCGTCTCCACCCCCTTATTTCCTCCCACCACCTCTCTTCCTCCACACTGGCTAGGTCTGTTTGTAACACAAGCGTCTCCACCCCCTTATTTCCTCCCACCACCTCTCTTCCTCCACACTGGCTAGGTCTGTTTGTAACACAAGCGTCTCCACCCCCTTATTTCCTCCCACCACCTCTCTTCCTCTACACTGGCTAGGTCTGTTTGTAACACAAGCGTCTCCTCCCCCTTATTTCCTCCCACCACCTCTCTTCCTCTACACTGGCTAGGTCTGTTTGTAACCCAAGCGTCTCCACCCCCTTATTTCCTCCCACCACCTCTCTTCCTCTACACTGGCTAGGTCTGTTTGTAACACAAGCCTCTCCACCACCTCTCTTCCTCCTACCACCTGTATTCCTCCATCCTGGCTAGGTCTGTTTGTAACACAAGCCTCTCCACCGCCTTATTTCCTCCCACCACCTCTCTTCCTCCACCCTGGCCCGGTCCTCTATTCTCTCATCCACAAATAAGCGTAGAATTACTCTATAATTATTCTAAAATATTGATATTTATGGTGGATAGTTTGGGAAAATAGTTTAATTAGAACATTTATTTTTGACATGACGAAGAATTTTCAAAAATTTCTAACCTATCTGATAGTTATCGGTTCAACATAATTAATAAAATTAAATTAGATATAAGAAAGTACTAAAAATGCTTAGCTTTGAAACTTGTCAGGCATATGTAAAGATGCCATCATTTATCTCTCTCTCTCTCTTTCTCTCTCTCTCACTCTCTCTCGCTCTCTCTCGCTCTCTCTCTCTCTATATATATATCTCTCTCTTTAAAAAACTTGACCTATTTAAAACTGGCCCCTAATATATTTTCGCTAAAGTTATACAGTTAAGTAAAAGTAAAGCTGTCCTTAGCAAACAGTTTCATATAAAATAACATAAGTCACTCAAAGTTTTGTGAAAAATGATAATTTTTTTTAGAACCGTTACCCACCTCCATCCAGATACTAATAAATTAATAACATAAAATCACTTTATCTTTTTATATACGTATTTCCGTTTCTATATTGTTTAAACTTTTTTGTAATCTACCGAGTAAACGTAATTTATAACCACCCTAAATAAGAAGATAATTTTTCAACCACAACATAGCAGCACTTTTTTTTTCACTCTTTCATCGTCGACGATGCCCAAGTTTGACGATTGAAAACAAGATTGGGTCTCCACGGAAAAGATGGGTTCTTGGGACAACAATGGAAGTGTTTTACATCATTAGCCACGTTTTTTATAGTAATCTTTGCTTTCTGCTTGAAAGATACTACTCAGCTTGGTGCGAAAACTTTATTCATGGATATAATATATAAACTGTTTTAATATGGATTTCTCTTTGCACTGACTTTTAGAGTTTATTATTAAAAATTTTAGAGAAGCAAAACTATCATATGATAGACTTTTTAAGCCTATTATAAATACATATATTTAATAAGCATATATATATATATATAATATATATAAATCAACAACAGAGTAGGCAAAATACTTATTTTGTGTACACATAGCTGGCCCTTTGTAATATACATAAATAATTGATTAATTTATTTATAAATTTTAATGTTTATTTTACGCTTTTAAAAAAAACTGACTCGGAAAAAATAAATCTGTGTTCACCACGTCTTACTACCCATTTGGGCTATCCAAAATTCATACTAATGAGTAGTATGAAATTGAGAGAGAATTTTCCCGCATTCGAGTGGAGGAAGAGTGAAAAATAATTTAGAAAATAAAAACTTGGGGTTTCCACCAATGATTCTAATCTCGACTTCCCTACCACCAGCTAACCATACCAGACGATAATGATGCCTTAGCTCGGGTGACCACCTATTCGGGTAAAAACCTCTCTAACAGCCTTATAAGTAGACCTATCAAACAACCGAAACAGGAAATACTTTTGATGCCCTTTTTAACTTAAATAACATCATAAAAATCTAACAATTATCATAGATTTTCTTTACTATTTTTTTTTTGTTTGCGAGTATATACCAAGTCGTACAGACACTCCTTGGAAAACTATTTCATCAGTTTTATTAAACACGAAACTCGAATTAGTAATGGTGCGAGATATAGTTTTCCCCACCCCCTTCACTTTTCACTATTTCAACATGTTCCATTATGTTTGTGTGTTGTGCCAGAAGCGAACACAATAGCGGTTAATTTAAGGAGGTAATGAACGTGTTGAGAGTGAAATAACGGTTGAAAGCACTTTCGAAATGACTTCAATTTGCATTCAGTGCTTGTTCGAAAATGTGATGTGGTAAAATTCGACGCGAACGTTTCATTTCTCAAACTACCTACACTGAAAATGGAGGGGGTGGGGGGTCGGAGGGTTGTAAAGGGAGATGAAATTGGTAGAAACAATTTTACGATATATTTGAAACTAGGAACCTAATTTATTGATTCTCTGATGGTTTTATTTGAAATATTTGTGCGTTCATATATTTGATGCAGGTTATATTAATAAAGAAATAAAATTCAATGTTTGATTAATTTTCTTTTATAAAGTAAAAACATTTCAGTGGTCAAATTTGAGCAAAGCCATTTTTTTAAAGATAGTCAAAAACATTGCCTAATGTTCTAAATCAGGGTTAGCCATATTTGGCACGTGACTTGGACACTACTCGTTAAAGATTTTGATCTTGCTCACGATAATATTGAAGGTCAAAATTTCACAATGTTTATAAAATGCAATATATATATATATATATATATATATTTAATTATATATATTTAATATTATCAGAATGTATTTATTCTTAACAAAGCCTCAACAGTATTATGTGTGAGTAAGCAATTAACTATATATTTTAACGCTCCAAATAGATCATTTTTATTTAATAATTTTTTTATATTTTATGACCAAATATTGTTTTTGTAAATAGAACATAATGAGGTAAATTACAGGTATTGTATATATTTATTATGGATACTATGTATGTACAGTAGAGTACATTATTAACTTTTTAAGAGGGGCTCCAACATCCTTATGTGAGACTCTCAACGCTCCCCCTAAGTGAGTTACACTTTTTTTTTGTTAGAGTATGGCCCCTTTTCACCTGATTATGGATTTTAATGATGACATTCGTTATTTTGCTGCTCAACAAAGCAAAACGAGTCATTTGTTTACTACGTTTTATAAGCCAGGCAACTGTTTTAAATTCCATTTGAGTCTCACTATTATATAATTCTTTAATATGTCATGTTATTATTTACTCACTTTTAGAGCTTTTTTAAAATATTTATTTCTGTATTTTACATGTTGCATTCATATGCTGTTGATGATAGGTATATATTTGGTATTTATTCTCCCCTTTATGGATTTTAATATTATATTAGCTATTTTTTCTAAGGCACCAATAACCTTCATGTGCAGTTTTGCCTCACACAATAATGATCATAATAATGTTAACTATAATTTATGTTATTGTCTTGGTCATTTTGACAAAAAATATACAGTTAACTCTTATTTATCTCAAGTTTGTATATTCTTGTCTTCATCATATTGAAAGTAATATATATTTAACTCTTATCTCAAGGTTTTTTATGTTTTTGTCTTCGTAGCTTTGACAATAATATACAATTAACTCTTTATTGTAAGTTTGACTATGTCAATTAAAACAAATATTTCTTTGGGTAGTAATGAGTGCTTAATTATTTAATTTAATATTATTACTCTGAAATAATATTCAATGCTAATACTTTTTAAACTTGGTCTACAGCTATATTTTTGAATTTATTTCTTATTTAACATTAATTTTATTGACACTAAATTAAATAAATATGGGACAAATAAACTAACATTTGTAATACAGAACAGCCAAATGGCAACCCTAACACACACACACACACACACACACACACACACACACACACACGATAAATTGGATAAGCCCATACAATAACCATTCAAATAAATTCTGAAAAATCTTGTACACGAAAATAGAAGCAAGGTTCTGTGACACCAACGTTCTATAATTGAGATATCCAGGTTACTGCTGTGCTCAGGGTTATACATAAATCATATTTTAAGACGCATTCTGTGATAGATCTGATTAACCGTAGACTTATTATGAGGTATTGACAACACAACCACAGCAACTCGCGTTTGGCATTTATGATATTGGTTGTAGACCGTTTACTTGTGTAGGGCTACGTCGAAGAACAGAGGAAGATGGAGGCATTTTACTAAACTGACCCGGCCACAGGCTGGAAACATTTGATGATGATGATGATGATGATGATGATGATGATGAAGGTTGCATTTATACGTAATACATATATTTAAATGAAACATGGTGAACGGTAGTTATCTGAAATTATAAAAGTTTCAACGTAGTCTATCTATAATTGTTGTAAATTATTCTATTGCACGTCTTACTACTCGTACGGGCTATTCACATATTCACAAAAGAGGATGATAGAATTAGGAAGAAATGTAATCAAATATTTGTAAATGCTACGAGAAACTATCTAGAAAAACTATCATCCTTTATACACCCGACCGACATTTAACTACGATCACCTTACCACTGGCATTTCAGTATATTGCGAGAGTGAAGCCTAAGATTGTCTGATTACCAATGTGGGTATTATATTTTAGACCTCACTGGGCTTGAAGTTGGGAACTCTATAAATGTATTTGGTTTCCTTATCTCCTCGTCTACGGAGATACTCCTGCAGTTTCAATAGTTCTTAGAAATAAGGGGAAAACCGTTATTAGTTTGAAGGAAATCATGTCTTTAGAGATATATGGGAAATTTTATTTCGTAGTTCAAGCAAATATTTTGTTCCCCAAGACCACATTTTCTTAACCTAGATAGGCTCGATATATGTTGTGTGCCCAAGTGTGTCTGACAGGTTATAGTGTAGACTATTATTCAATGACTGGCGTCGCGACGCTTTTTGCCCAGATTGACGCGCCAGCGTCGTTGATATTGACGGATATGAAGTCTATAAAAACTGAACATAACTCAAAACAAAATTGAAAGGTCCATTATATTATTTTGTATTATTATACTATCACGATACTCTAATATATTTTTAGCACATAAACGATATTTGACTGGCTATGTTTATGGTCTTAAGCTATATTCTGGAGTTCATTTACCATTTATTATATATATTATGAATACAATTGATGGAAAATACCTTATAAATTAAGCTGTAATAATACTACTAATATTATTACTACAATCATCTACGTTCTTAGACTAAATTCTTAGAATAAACATGATATAATTTTTATTTATAATTTTTACGTATATTTTATAAACATTATCATATAAGCATATCTGCAAATTAACGTAACCTAGAAAAGCTACAGACAATACTACACACCAATCAAATCCCTAGGAATTAAACATATATACTCCATTCACTTTAGGAACTACTCTCTGAAAGGTCTTTTTTCCTACTAATATCCTACTATATAACAGATTTCTGGTAGGGAAAAAGGCCTTTCAGAAAACAATTCCTATGTTGAACGGATTTTACACAATAATATATTAGCTAGTAAACATTTTTTTAAAGTTTACTTAGATTAGCTCGTGTATTGATAATTTGTGCACCTCTTTCTACTACTCCGGGCTGTCCTCATATATGTATTGATGAGGTAGGGAAAAGAATGGTTTATCTAAAAGAAAATGTATTAATTATTGTACTTGCGTGGAAGGATAGTGGAAAAATATTATAGAAAAACTCGCTTTGTTTTTCACCCGGTCTATATTTGAATACCAACCATCACTAATATACTAGACAAGATAATATTGACACCTTTCGTCAGTATTATTTATAAAAACAAAGGCTAGCATAAATACTAACTTGGCTAAGCTTAAGGTTAGCCCGAAACATATATTAATTTTTTTAAATGAGAAAGAACCATTTTATCTATTCAGACAGTTTGGTCGAAATCTTATTGAATTAATATTTATTTTAAATATTCAGCCAACTTTTTAAAACCCTTAAACGATTTAGTCGATTCCCTACGTGGTATTTTTCTTTTAGATAAAATATGCCAACATTAAGAAATACGTACATCCAAGGCTTTGTTAATTGGTCACAAGCTCTTGTTTATTTACGTGGAAATAATAAAGCGAGTTATTACGCTTTAACATCAAAACAACCGCATTAGCATGCAAATATAGGGATGGTGTATTGTGTCGGGTTTGAACACGTGGCGTGTTTAAATAAACGTGACCTAATTAACTGGGCAAAGGGGCTCTTGTATCTTCCAACGATGATGTACGGAGGTAGCCGAGTCCGCCCGAAACTTGACAGCGTGCCATTGTGTTGTCTTTGTCCCCTATCTATCCTAATGACCTCGGGGACGATTATGATGTTTTGTTTGGCATATCCTGTTGATTTAGAGTTTATTGTTCTTGTGTGGGTCATGTTTGTTTTAAAACTTCATACAATTAAGGAAATGATTTGATGGAGTACATGGAGTATATACATCCACTTATATACTTACCCATCCACCCACCCATCCACCCACCCATCCACCCACCCATCCACCCACCCATCCATATATATCCATAAATCCATCCATACTTACAACCATTCATTTATTTCCCCAGTAACCCTCCATCCATAGATTCAACATCCATCTATCTATCCAGCCACCCTACATTCATCCATCCAACCATATTCCATTCATCCATTCCTTCCTACCTCAATTCATTCCTCTAGTTCTCCCTTTACATCTCATACCTCCCCTACATCCCCTACCCCCAGACCTCAATTCTTCCGACCCATCCCGCTTCATCCGTATCTCTGCCTTTCTGCCTTCTTTACTACCTACATGCCTGCCTTCCTTCTGATATTTATGCATACCTATCCCGGTCTACCTAGCTTCCAAACCTACTTACCTGTACTTATCCACCTAACCACTGACCTTTGATAAAATTAGGGTGTCAGAATTCTGTGCTGAAGGTCCGGGGTTCAATCCTTAGTCCCGGCATGGATTTATCTGATTACCAAACCCTTCCTTAACCTCTGACAAGACGTGTATTAATCACAACTTGTAAATGTGTGGAAGGACAGTCTTCCACCGTGGTTCGGATTCCACGTTAAACTGAAGGTCCTCTATTTAATCTCACAATCACCCTACCGTTACACATTAGCGTAAGTGCGTATAACCCGAACGGGTAGTAAGACGCGGTGCTAATAATAGCAATATTTTTTTAGTGTGTAGGAAATATGTTCTATGATCAACGTGTCATTCGGCGTTCTTGACAATAGAGTCAGGCTATATCGTTTTTATTTTGTGCTGGATAGTTCCATTTCTGTGCCACAATAACCATAATTGATGTGTTTATTGCTCGATGCCATCTAATCACAGGGTTGGTCAAAACAAAACCACGTTTGTTTAATCTTGGTTCTATATTAGTAAAATCATCACCGTGATAAAAGTGTGACCCTTTTGTTGTCGTTGTAAAAATGGAAAATAAACAAGTTAAAAAAATAATTATGCGTTTGGCATTATCATAATATAAGAAATAATAAAATGAGTCTCCAAGCTTTGATTTGGGTTGGAATGATCTTAAACACAATTTGATTCTAAGTAATTTGTTAAAAGTCACAATTTTAGACGCATGTACTATAAAGTAATATTGATTTGTACATACGATTCTTTTTAGCATAGGTGGTCCTATTTTAAAACTGTACCAGCCCCCTTTTTTAAAAGAATTTACATCCCTTATCATGAATAAACACACCCGTTTACCTTGAACAATAACACCATTTTTTAGCACCACGTCTTACTATCGGTTCAAATTATATGCATATATATTATTAACTACGCTAATGAGTGAGGCATGAGTAAGGTTGAATTTGAAGGAAGCGTACCCACATTTGCATGGAGTTAGACTGTAAAACAATTTAGGAAAATCACCCTCGGTACACCTAACCAGGATTTGAACACTGGTATTCCTGTCATTGGCAGTCTAGTTTAACACAAGAGTGATGCCTTAGGCAATGCGGACACCAAAGCAGTTATCTTCTAAGCTACAAAATAATATAAAAGATCAATTTAAGACTTCTAAATTTCAGGTTCTATGGAGTTTACTGTACATATACGCGATTATTGCATTGGTTATTAATTGCCTGAAACTGTTTGGCAACGTCATATTTAAAGTTTTTAATAAAGTTTGATGACTTAAAATTGTATGTACTAAACAAAACCAAATATTCATAATTATTACATATTTCAAAATTAAATATTTCATTTATGTAAGGCTTGTTTCTTTAAGAGCTTGTTCAGAGTGGGACAGAAAGTGTTGAAACATTGAATAACATTATAGCCCTACTATTTTAGCTAATGATGATTTCAAATTAAACTTAAAAAAAAAAGATTGAAACTTTTCTAAATACCCTTTATTTTTCATGAACAATACGCTTAAGATGGACAACATTATGCAATACCTTGTTGAATGCGCGCCTCTAAACTTGACATCACTTTGTGCAATTTTTTTGTTGAATTGCTTCAACTTCCACCACAATTATTTCTTTAAGATTCTGAAATGTTCTTGAGTTAGTCACGTTAACATGACTCTTTACGTTAACATGCTCCAGCGTAAAAAGCCAGTGGCTGTTAAGTATTGTGAACGGGGTGGCCAGGCAATTACCCCAAATCGTGAAAAAAAGCTGCCCAGGACACATTCTGTGAAGCCCCTTCATTATTGTTCGATTTGTCTGACACCTGAACTGCAACGTTAGGGCATGGTTACGGACAATATGTGGTCCCAAGCAAGATGGGTCTACGGCCCACACGGCACGAACATCAATGTAGGTGCTTCGAAAACTGTTTCCTGGGCACATCGCCTGACCAACCAGGTTCACCAGGATTTAACAGATCCATAATTTTTCTTGTGGATCATGATAATGAGTCATGTTTACGTGATTAGCACAAGAACAAGAACTTAGAGAAATACATTGTGGTAGAAGTTGAAGCAATTCATCAAGGGACATTGCGCATACAATGTAATGCATATAACGGTAGCCATCATAAGAGCATTGTTTTGACAAGATAAATAATTTAAGGGTATGTATAAAATTGTCAATAATTTGTTGTTATTTTAAGTTTAATATGAAGAATTTAACGGTTAAAATGGTAGAAAATAGTTTTATTAAATTTGTCAACACTTTATTCCCTATCCTGTGTATTTATATGTACACATATATGTATATATATATGTATATATATATGTACACACACATATATATATACATATATGTATATATATATGTATATATATATGTACACACACACATATATATATATATGTGGGTGGAACAGATACACCAGATACACTTATATTTACCTCTCCTTTAATTAGACCTTACTGATAATATTTACTTCCCACCTTTTTCACGTTAGTAACTGTAAAATAGTTATACGGAACTACTTTAGTAGTCGATATAAACATAACTTGTTGCACATTTCATTAATTTGCCAAATTAATACAGGCAAGTACATCCGTTTGCTTTCATATCTTTACAAACAAATGTCTAAAATTCTTTGAAATAAAATGTGCATGTTGGTTGTGTGTTGCGGAACGTATTACCAAGAAATTCAGGTGACACTGTATTGTGCTACTAACGCCGTGAGATAGATTTTAATACTACATTCTATACAGTTGTGTGTTGCGTGAAGTATCATATATAATTAAAACTATAAATACAAGAACATACACCAAGCCATGAGTCACATTCAGGAGACAGTGTGGCGTCACGCTGTGACGACATAGCAAAACCATTGAGGATTTTTTTGCACCACATCTTACTACCCATTCAGGTTATACAATTATGAACTAATAACGCTAATGCTCTTAGGGATTATGAATGTTATATTTAGAGGACATGTATTCACTTTTGCGTGGAAGGAAAGTGCAAAGATATTAAAAACAACAACAAAACACCCTAAGCACACCTAACCTAAATTAGAACCTAGATCTCCCCATCATCGGCAGTATAGTCTCCTGCGAAAGTAGCACCTTAGACCATGCGGCCACCAAAGTGGGCCACTGAAGTAAATTTGACCTTTCACATGGACATGGCCACAGATTTAGTGTCTCGTCATTTCCAGTCGAGCGCAAAAGAACCCGTGTTCGAACCACAGGAAACCCCTTCCTTTGAAGGAGAGTTTTCACAAGAGACATAGTTTGTGGCAATTCCCTGAAATTAAAATGGTTGAAGTCTATAAAACGTATAAGTTTGTTTACAATCATGTCCTGCGTTATGGGGCTCTACTCAAATAGATTAATCCAACCAGATAATAAAGTGAGATAATCTGGAAGGATATTAGACAATTTATCAAAATATTTTTCTCACATTTTGAAGTAATTGAAAAACCTTGATTTATCTGGCCTTAGGTCTTCATACAATGTATAGAAACTTACTAATTATTATAAAAAACATAAGCGAACATTGGAATGTTAATTATGTACACACATAGCCTTATAAGCCTTTTATTCTTTCACTTTAGCAGAAAAAATACAACTACATTCGGTAGCCACATGGTTTAAGACGTTACACTCACAATGGACCACCCACGAAAGGAAAATCGGGGCTCTAAACCCGTTTTGGTGTATTAAGGGTGGTTTTTCCTAAATGTTTTCCCATTCTATTTCCACACAAATGCAGGTTAATTTCCTCTAAATTCAACATTTCTTATCCCTAGCTCATTAGAAAACTAATACAATGAATATAACCTGAACCGGTAGTATATAATACACGGTGCTAAAAAATATTTAAAAAACTATCACTGTGGATTCTTCGACATTTATCGTGGCACTGAATTAACTGATTGGTTTGAATATGGTCCTTATGTATTCGCTCGTGTTAAAGGTTGATGTTTTGTGATACCAACTATACTGTGTCTTGAAAGTGGCCCGTGTTAGGCCAGAGCTACATAGGCAGGAATTTACTGCTTCACGCCTGAGAATAGGGTTGGTTCCATTTTTGAGCAATATCTCGACGCTCGTCTCTGGCTCCACACGAGTTAAATTACCGGCTGTGGTTCTCCAGATCGATTATGTCTTTAATTTGCTTGTATAAGTTTAATTTTAAATGTCTCAAATAGTTTTGTAAGGTGTTTATTTGTTAATTTACATAGTTTAGTTTATGTGTATTAATATCTAGGCTAGGTAGATTGATACAATATTATTTAGCGTCAACCTTAAATATACCTAAGGGCGTAGTGAAATTTTTCCACGAACTGATTTATAAGGCTGAAAAAATGGCAATATTAAAATAAACCCATACACATATTCTGAGAAGCACGCCTTCTTTTGCATTTATGTTCTTTAAACTAACTGTTCAGTGAAAAGCTACATGGGAAACCATCCCACAGCTGCCTATCAGTTATTTTCCCGCTTGTCCAAAAGCAGGAATTTTACTTCTCATGTAGCCAGCTCAAAATAGAATCTATTATAGCTGTAAAAAAAAAACCTCCATTTTAAGCAGTAAATTCACGCCTGTGGAGCCCTAGCCTTAAAGGGAGACACACAGATCTCGGGTGCATGGTCATGAAATAAAAAGGAAACCAAACTTATTCCTTTCAAGATTGGTGCCGAGTAATATATGAAATACATTTAATAAAGTTTCTATTAGAGGTTATATTATTATAAAACACTTTAAACTTTTAATTATACAGCTCTATCAAGTTTTATTTACAAATATGATCCACAGTTAATATTAATTTGGTCGATTAGTTGTATTATTTTTTAAATAGCACGAATATCATTTGTATAAAGTTTTATTTTTATAAAATAAATATTTTATACAAAAGTAGTGGGAGAATGACAATGACTCGTATATATTTGCACTAAATTATATTGTTCACAGCGGTAAAACTTGTATTTTAAGAGACTTTAATTTACAACGTAGTTTTATATATACTTTTGGCATATACAGTTGAAATTAAGACACATAAAAATAATTTATATAATATATTATTTACTAGATACTTAATTAAGTTTAGGATAATTTGAACACTGTTCGGGCTATACGCATATCTACTAACTACGTTAATTACTCGTAGTTACTAATTATTAAGGTTAAATTTAGAGGAAATAGATAAGAATTTGTGCGAAGAGAGAGGGGAACAATTTTTTAAAAAGAAAACAACCCTCAGTACACCCATCCGGGATTAGAACCCTGAGCTCCCTGTCATCAGCAGTTTAATCTATCACTAGAGTGACGCCTTAGACTACGTGGCCACCGAAGGCGGTGTTATATGTTTTAAGAACCCAAAATTATTATAGATTTTAAAAGCCAAGCAAATGTGATATTGCTGAACTAATATTGTATTGAGTTTAACTCTTTCCTTTTTTATCGGTGAATAGATTAAACATTATAAAAGGTTGTAGTTGGCTTTTATTAACAAATGATTTATAAGAAACTTGTATTATATACAATATCATTTTCAATTTCAATTTTCCTTTATTATAGTGCTGGCCAACAGTCGCGAGACCTACGACAGGTCAGCCCTGGAAAGTACACAAGTACCTTACTAGCACTTAAAATAAAATGAGAAAATAGGATAAACAATCATGACTAAATAATTATACTTACTTATGAATAATTAGAAAAAAGCAAATAGTAGTAAAATAATAATAACAGTAATAATAATAGGAATTTGTATCACACAAATAGATTACCAAATTTACTTTTCAAAGGTAGGCCCAGGAAAAGACACTCATTTGTTTAACAGCACGTAGGGATCTAAACAAATAAATTTATTTGCCTACCCATTTATTAGTAGCATTAGACCAGAGATGCTTGTTATTTGGAATAACAAGTTGTAGTAGATATGTAATGTGTCAATGTATAGCTAGTGTGAATAGATTGTTCTCTATATTTTGCCTCGGATTACCCCTTGCTTTTAGAAAATTCACTTGCATGGGCGCCGCCACGACTTCTCTACCCTATTTTTTGGTATGTTATATTACAAAAATATCTGTCTTAGCCAAGATTTTAGTCTAAAATAAAAAAAAAAGATTTAAAGAAGAAGATAAAACTTACTCAGGGCTATACAGAACATATTTGTTTGTTTTTTTGAATCATACGCCTTGAAAATGGATGAAGAGTAATTTTCGAAATGGTTGCTCTGGTGCAAAGAAATAGAAAAGGGAAGAAAAAAAAAGATTGCGGGAAAAGTTAAATCTTGAAAAATAATCGCGTGTTTTACCAAAGTTTAGTTTCCAAGTTTTTACTGTTTTTCTGTTCATGAATCAAATTTACTTATTTTTTCTTATTTGTGTCCTTTACGCCCTTTGGTAAAAGGCCCCTAATATTTCATCCGTCCCTTAAATATCAAGAACGGTAAGAAACAGTAATTCAATATTTAAATATTTATATACTTTTTCAGCCTGCAGTCAATTAATTCAGTTTCTTGACATGCATTAAATTATTATTTAATATAAAATAAAATCTACATTGATTTCCCAATTCAAATTCTTATTTATATTTATCAAATCAATATTGATTTTATTCAATCGAAATAAACATTTTAATAATATAACTACTTTTTATGGGTAAAATATTTCTAATCACTTTTCTACCACTTCTGGGAAGAATATTATTTATTACTCTTAACGTGGTTTTCTACAAATTCAGTGTAAACTATTATTGCCAATGTATTTTAACAATTATTTTTAAAGCTATATTATATATTGTAATCGCTTTAAATTTGGTCCTTTCATAAGACTATGTGTAATATTAATATTATTAATTGCAGCAAAGATAATTACGGAAATAAGTAGTATTCAGCTATAATTTAAATGAATTAATATAAACAATATATTTAAAACTATTGTTTGAATTACCATACACTAAAAAAAAAGGATGACTATAAAAAGAAAGGTAAATGTAAAATTAGAATTAAAACATTATGTAAAATGGATAGTTAAATAAACATCTTAAATTTCTTTGCTTCTTTTTATATGAGATTTAAACTGGAATATATAAATGATTATCTGGGTTTTAACTAAACGTATCGCTTAAATTTGGTTTATTTAATACTAGCAATCGCGCATGGCATTGTCCGTGAACCACAGTGGTGGTATAAGAATTACATAAGGCCCCTCCCCCCTCACAAAAATGATTTAGCATTATGGTCGATTTAGTACACATTTTTTACCCCGAGGAGGATACGGCATATTTTTATCACAGCTTTCTCTGAAACGTAATTGTAAACCAGATTTACAATATTTTATTCAAAAATTTGTTAAAAATAGCCTAGTTAAAAATCTAATTATAAATTTTAAAATCCGGCTTCAAGGTGCATTCGGAACCACTTACATCCACCTACAGTAGCCCCATGACTTCTTTGGTGCTGACTGACAGCTCACAGCTGACAGCCGACGGCTTTGAAAAGTTACCAGACCAAATTTTGTATCCTTACACCGAACCATATTATCTGCAAAGACATGTGTTTAGCAGCTGTCACTTCTGACAGTCAAATTTAGGTATGTACCTAAATGTTGACTGTCAGAAGTCAGCTGTGAGCTGTCAGTCAGCACCAAAGAAGCCATGGATCTAATGTATGTTAAAAATTTCAGCTCTCTACATGCCGTAGATTTGGCTGAGCACCGCACACAAACAAACAAACAAACAAACAAACACAGACAAACACTTCCTATTATTAACATAGATATTTAACTTCGCAAGATACAAACAAATAAATATTTTCTTAGAGAATACAAATGTGAACGGATCGATTATTTTAATCGTAGTAAAATATAAAATCAATTTTACTACAAGTTTAAAAACAGGATATTTTACAAGTTTTTCTTTCACACTAGTTTAAATAGATATTATCTTTGTAATTTAATCCCAATATTTTGATATTTTTGAACAATATTTTAATTGGTTATTTTAAATATAAACTAGCATTTTCCTGGAGTAAAAGTTTCATTAAATAAATGTGAGATTTAAAATAAGTTTTTAATAATATTGAAATGTTTCAAAACATGAAGTCCTGTTTTGGAATCTAATATTTTAAAAACTCTATATGTATGTGTGTGTATGGGGATAGATTCCCCCATATTTATATGTATTGACTGTTAAAGTGTGAACGCTGCCCCTCGATTTAAAATTGTTTTGGAACGATATATCATTCATAACTTTTGGAAGGGGTAGTAACAGTAGCACACAAGGAAATGTATTTCCTGTTCTGCTATCTGTGCTGAGAACTATTTGGATACCTTCAGACGAAGAACTACATAACGTTCGGTTTAAGCTTTGGTATTCGAATGAATATCAACTATATAATTATTGTAGTACTACCGTTACAATATTTAAGATTGAGATTTAAAAATCTACATCCTGTAGTAATTTTTTTACAGTGCGTCCTAATACCTGTCTTTGATCACATTAATAATTTACACTCTCGGGGTAAAGATGAGAAAGGTAAAATTCAAGAATTGTAACCTATTATCTGAGGAGAAATTGGGAAACTATTTTGGAAAACACACTCTCACTGCACGCAACTGGGAATAGAACCCCGTCCTTTACATTACATGCAAACCAAACTAGACAAACTGGATGTTTAATCCACTGTGGTTACATTTATGAGCCCTTTTTTTAAAATGAAATACATGCACTGTATTGAAATCCATTTGAATTAAATATTCTTAAATCAACTTTAATTATTGAATAAACTAATTAAAATTATTCACTTTATCTCCCTCTCTCTCTTTTCTACATTTACCTCTTCACTAAATAATATTCTTTATAGTTACAATATAATTTTATTTGGCTTAATATAAATTTTATTACTTAAAATATTTGCTATAATATCTTGATTGCTAACCGCCATCAATTATTACCATACATTTTTGAAATTCTAAGTAGAATGAACGCATATAAAATAAGAATTTAGACCATCATAATCGTAATGAAGGATTGCCTAGATAAGTAGCATACTATCTATGATATGTGATTAAATTTTAATCGCAATACTTTTTTTTTGAAATCTTCCTAATCACTTTGTACAACTTTTGTTTTATTTAAAAATATATCAAAGTTCTAAATATTGGTTTTATTAATATTTTAAGATTCTATAGTTTATTAAAATGTTATTAAATGCCAAGGATTAGATTTGTTGTTTAGCATGACGTCAGGCAGGTAGGAAAATTAACAGGTCAATTATTTTTGGAAGAATATATATATATTAGATTTAATCTCATTTGCAATTCATTATTTCCATAGTATTTCTAAGTCACTCCACCCCACCTATCGTTAGAATTATTATCTATGTACAACACCTAGCGGGTTTGGGCTCATTGGGACAACAGTGAAAACTCTGACCCTTGGCAGCTCCTGGGCCGGGTTCGACTCAAAGGTAAGTGCTCGGTTGTTTAACATATAGTTTGGTTCAGGAGAAGGGAAAAGCAAGGTCACTTAACATTACCGGTCCCTCTCCGATTGTGTGTGCTGGCGGATCACCTAGAGTACAAATCGAGATATTATTAAGATTTTGAATTTATTATTATTTATTTTCCATAATATCAAATTACTTTTACAATTTATTAATTGATTATAATAAAACACAGTATTTACTGTACACGATAAAAAAACCCACATGGAATGTAATTGTAGCTGCACCAAAATTTACTTAAAAGGGATATGGACGACCCCTATATGTAAACAAATAGATCTTATTGCATATGGTTCTAATCAAACTATTGTTGGTTTGTATCCAGGAAATGAATAATGCGTCCAATAATGTTTGTGTGAGTCTATTAACAGATATCATAAATGCTCACGTTTGTCTTAACACAACTGAGGATATACGAAGAAGATACATGTTCGAATCTCGACTGTGGAAGTCAAGTAATCGAATATTTAATGATGCATTAAATTGTTCGAAGTTCCCTATAGGTGTGGTCCTAAGGAATTGCTTCTCTTGACTTATACTCGAATGTATTTTGCTAGAATACATCCGGAGGTGTATTTTTTATTATGTATGTTTCCTATTTTCTCTCTAGGCAAATGTTGGTTAAGTTTCTATTTATTACTCAACCCTCATTTAATACTTAGATTAAATGACTTAAAGCCCTACTTTTAAAAGAAAATATCAATAAAATTAACGAAGATTGTTGGAAGACCGGTTATGAGTGGGATGTAACATCAAGTACCATAAAACTCGTGTTTGTGGGCAAGCGGATCAGGCGTTGAGCTCTTCTAGTCTGGTTAACTGGTGAGGGAGAGGTGTATATAATGTTAAAACCAATTATCTATGCCCACGTTGATGAGCCTATGTATTGTGAAAACGCTCCTTAGAGAAGATTTAGCCGTGCGAGTTAGTCGGCTGTCGACCTTGGTATGCGTCTTGTCCTCGGCTTTGCGTTTGCCCCTGGCCTGCTATTCATCTACAGCATCTTCCTGGGTCCAGAAAGGTCCTGTAAGGTACAAGGGACGTCCTGGCCTCTCTTACACCCCATTCCTTTTCTTTCCTCACTCTCTCAGACTCTCTTTGTCCAACTAAACCCATTCATAAAGTAACTAGGAAATGAAGTTAGGCTACGTAATAGGCACTTTATTCTTGTCTACTACATTCATATACAAGGTGTTGAAAATCTCATGGATAAAAAATTGTAGAGTAATGTTCCTTATAAAATATTAAGTTATTAAATTACACACATTTTATTTTAAGTTTTGTGATTTAAAAAATCATTGAGACGTGAAATTAACTATTTTAAAACTAGGTTTAACATGAAATGTCATCAGTTTTGATATCAAGGTCAATAGTTATAAGCATAGAGCCAGCCTTCTTAATACAAATAATGTCGTTCTTTAACAAGAACACAATTGAAAAGGTTTTCATATAATCGATTATTGGTTTACAGGTTTTGGAGTTTAATTTGAATATAAGTTCCTTCAATAATTCGGTTCACTTAACACTTAAATATTTATATTGTCAAACACGATTCCTTGAGCATAGTTACAGCGTAACACTTCACGCGTGTTATTAGTGGTGGAAACAATATCACTCAATCTAAAATCTGATGGTTTAGTCAAATATGTGGGCAAATATCACTACATTGAAACACAACTTTTCAAAACTACCGTGCCACGAAATGATATCCCCACACCAAAATATACGGAGGTTTGATGTCTATCGTGAGGGGAGGAAATATTTTTAAGGTTTTATGACATTTTTAGATGAAAGTTTCTCGATATTTTTCACCATTTATTAGCCGGGAATTATTTCTGACCCAACTATTGATGAGATGCGTGTAAAGTTCGTTCACTCAATAAATGTGATCATTAATTAAGCAATGGATTTTTATAATAAATACTGTCTCCTGGATTCTACATAAAGATGCACCTTTCTCTCTCCTTCGTTTTCTATGAAGCTTCAGCACTTGTACTGTTAGAGGATTTTTTTTAATTCTCAAGGAAACGTATAATGTTGTGTGTGACTAAATAGTGTTACATCATTCGTTTGTCGCTAGAAACGTTCACATACATTCCAGTTAAACTCCTAAATACAGTTGAGAACATTTTATTATTAAATACTTTGGAATGTTACGTGACATAAAACCACTCTACACTCCCCCTTTTTCCCACGTAATTTATGATTCCCCTCAGGTTTCTCTCTCACACTTTTCACTTCTTTAATCAACGTTACGTATTAATGAACGCTCCCTTGGCAAATATTTTGAGACAATTAAACAGAATGTCCAGTAGACTAGAAAACGGTTAGAAGGAGTGGTGGGGGGAGTTGGGTGGCAAAGGGGGGAAACAGTTAATTTGCTAGGTCAGGGAATATTCGAGGAAAAGTTAGGGAGCTTTGTGAAATTGTTCGGAGCTTCTACAAACACAAACTAAAAGTCTAAATCTAAATCTAACTTCGATAAAATGCAACGTAAGCGGTTCCATGTTGTTAATCATTTTCAGGAAATTTTATTAAAATTCAAGGGTGACCTGGTGGTCTAGGGGTAAGGTATCAGACTTCTGTGCTGGCGGCCGGGGCTCAATCCCCAGTCCCGGAACAGATTTATCTGATTACCTAATCCTTCCTTCACCTCTGACAAGACATCTTGTGAATGTGGGGAATGCCAGGCCTCCACCGTGGTTCGGATTCCACGTTAAACTGTAATGTCCTACATTTTATCTCACAATCACCCTACAATTACACATTAGCGTAAGTGCGTAAAACCCGAACGGTTAGTAAGACGCGGTGCTAATAATAATATTAATATTAACATTAAAAAAATTAATCTTATTTAATATAGCGTACACATAAAAACACTTTTAAGATGTATATTATTAGATATAATCTACACTTTAATTATTTTGTTGAGAAACAAAATAAATATTAATTAACCTTTAAAAGTAGTTTTCAAAATAGTGTGAACGTAGCTGATTAAATTTGACCTGGTAAAATTCAATGGTTTTATAAATGAGTTGTTGAGTCAATAATTAAATATACATAAATTTAAGGTTATCCACACCAGTTTCTAAGCGTTCTAAGGATTCAGGCACACAATATACAGAAATGCAGATGAAAGGAAGGGATAGGATCACATTCATGTTGGGTGCATTGTTTTTAATCCCAATTACGTGCTTTAACTGTAGTTTTACCATCCCATATCCACGCTTATGCGGGTGAATTCACTCCAAAGCTAAACTTTCTCTTTAGAATAGACCTTTAAAAATACTTTTGGTGCATAACTATTATACAATAATTAAAAACATTCGTGGAAAATATAAAAAGGCACTTCTTGGGTGTCTTAGTGAGTATTTTTTTAAGAAAACTTCAAATTTTTAAAACCCAAATAAAAATTACACCTTAGGAAATGTTTTCTTTAGTTGATATGTTACTCTTAAATAATGTATACATAGCCATTGATCCTGAATCGTGCACGATCAAAATTTATCTTTGGTTGTGACGTCAATTGAACTAATACTCCCGCTCAATTTGATTAATAATACCAGACTGCGTGTGATTAGCAGCTCCCCCTGCGCTGGACTCTACCATTAGTGCTTTGAAGCTATGGCGTCTTTATTTGAACCAATGTACAGTACCTGCGCATATATTTACTACTAGACTGCGCATGCGTAGCCATTTTCATCTTGAACTGGATTGACAAATAGTTTTCTGTGTTTGTGGTGTCAGTTTTTGTTTTAGCACCGCGGATTACTACCTGTTCAAGTTATACACATATGTACTAATTACGCTAATAAGATAGAGATGAGGAAGGTTAAATTTAGAGGAAGTGTACCTCCATTTGCGTAGAGATAATTGAAAACCATTTAGGAAAACCACCCTCAGTACACCTAACTGAGATTTGAAACTCGATATTCCTGTAATCTGTAGTCTATTTTATTACGATAGTGACGCCTTAGACCATACGAACCCCGAAGCAGGTGTGATATCTGTTAAACCACTACACCTGCGTATATATTTTCTGCGGGTCTGAGTAATAGCAGCATCTTTCCCTTATCTGGACTCACCCAATCGCTCTTTACGCCAGAAACGTCACTATAACAAAGGTGCTGAAGTTTGCAGTACATATAACTCCTTTTGGTATAAGATTTGAGGCGTGATCTAGGAGTAATACATCTATCGTCTATAGGGAGTCTAGGTAAAATAAACACGCTTTGTAATCCCCCCGAAAATCTGTGTGGAATCAGGGTCGGGTGAGAGATACTTTTGTTTAATGGAGTCTTGTTGCTACTTATACAACTCCCTTTTAGGGATCAAGTGATACCAGTTGAACTTCAAACAGACCGCAACTAAGACAACACGATCCCAGTATGATCCCAGGTCTGAGTCGTCACATGATAGCCAGTGATTCAGTAAATTGTTCTTCTCAACCATGTACTGCACGGTATATAGGCAGAGTTAGCTATCTGTGTCTCGGGAGGTGGAGCTTTCAAATCCCGTTTAGTTGAACTAGGTATATCTTATTCTAAGTACATCTCTTTTTTTATTTGTGTTTCACTATCAAGTCCGGGCTCTTCGTATAGTTACACTAATAGGTAATAAATGAGAAATTTATTTAATCTTTTTCTGCCTCATATTATTACCTTTACAGGCTATATGCGCATATGGTATTTACGCCAATGGGGAAGGGATGAGGAAGGAAGCATTATAGAGGTAATCTACTGAGTTTGCGTGGAATAAGTGTGGATAACCATTTAGGAAAAAAACACCCTCAGTAGAACCGACCGGGATTCAAACCATGATATATCCGTCATAAGTAGGCCAGTGTAACACGAGCCTTACGACTTAGACCATCCGGCCCCTGCAGTGGGTGTGAAAAGAATAGATTTTAAATAAATGTACCTGCATTCACGCGTAGATAAGAGTGGGGAAACAATTTAGTAAAAAGAACCATTTCAAAACACCTGACCAGGACATGAACCCCAACTACCCGTTACTCGATAAACTAGATAAGAAGAATGTAGGGTGACCTGGTGGTCTAGGGGTAAGGTGTCAGACTTCTGTGCTGGCGGCCGGGGTTCAATCCTCGGTCCCGGCACAGATTTATCTGATTACCAAACCCTTCCTTCACCTCTGACAAGGCATCTTGTGAATGTGGGGAATGCCAGGCCTCCACCGTGGTTCGGATTCCACGTTAAACTGTAGGTCCTCCATTTCATCTCACAATCACCCTACCATTACACATTACCGTAAGTGCGTATAACCCGAACGGGTAGTAAGACGCGGTGCTAATAATAATAAAGAAGAATGTAATGCCCTTATCCGCGTGTACAACCATGTGGATTTTATATAAGTAGTTTTCCATTATCCCTCCAAATTGTTTTAGAGGCATTTCCTTAACAACAAATTCTCATCCTCATAATTTTTTTTCTTAAGACTAGCCATTATAAGTTACTCATGCCTAAAAGAGCAAAAAGGCACGTATTATTGGAAATGGTCAAATTTATTTAATAATATTTATAGCCTTGAGGTTTTTAAATATAGGCCACAAGATCGATATAAGTGTTAAATATTTATGTACTATAGGAACTCGATGGAAATACAGATTTTGGCTACAATCGCCTACATATTTTTATTGATCTCTTTAAGTGAGGTGTAAAGGTAAGGTAAAGTCTGTTCAGCGTAGGAGTTGTTTTCTGAAAGGCCTTTTTCCCTTCTAGAAATCTATTATATAGTATGATATTGGTAGGAAAAAATACCTTTCAGAGAGTAATTCCTACCGTGAATGGAGTATAGGTAGTTGGTACCAGATAATGAAAGTGTTGTGAATTATTTTAGGCCTACATCACCGGTCATATCACCCCCTTCAATACCTAATTTTGATGGAAGCGGGATTAGAATAGATTTATTCCGAAATAGACTGCCTGAAACCAGCTATCTAGAAGATTAAATATATATATAATCAAAGTATTGGGTAGGTTTCTAAATAATAGCTCAGAGGTTGGTTCCCAAAGGATTTTGGCCTGACGGAAGGGAAGCGGATGGGGAGGGAAGACTGTACCCGCTTCATGATATTACTCCCCCCCTCTTCCCCAAGCTTGGTGTCAATATTTACCTAGCTGTTCCAGCTCAACTGTTGACATTCTGGTAGTGGAGAGCTTCGGGTCGCGTCAAAGGGTTCTAGAGTCAATAATACAGACCCCGAAACTGGGCACATAGCTAATTGTTTTTTTTTGCTGCGTCTGTATATTAGTCCGGCCATTATATTCCAATTGTAAACTTATGGCTATAAGGCACTTTTGAATAACAGGTTGGGTTTATCAAGATTGGTAGCCTATAAAAAAAAACAAATATGGAAGGCTTGTAAAAGTAAGAGAAATTTTAAAAATTAACTGGAAATTTCATATAATTTTGCAATATGTTTAAAATACAAAGTATAAGAGCCTAACCCAGTACACTATTAGTTTTATCTCCAATTCACGTGATTTTGCGACGAGGACCAAAATTTTTGTCTCGATAGTTCTTTTGTAGAAAATATCATAGTGAAAATAATCGAGATTTTCTGTTTATTACTTTGCTTATGAGATATAAATCTTTTGTCTGGAAAAGTCTGAAAATGTTAAAACTTTAAATTGTATCAACCCTTGCTATATATACAAAGCTATAAATAAAAAAATCGCGATATTTTAACGATAATTTATATTAATGACAAATTGTATAGTTTCAGAGTATATTTTGCTTTCAAATTTGTTGAAGATTTATCAATATATTGGCGAGAAAAGACGCAAATAGTGATTTAAATTTCTTTTTATTAAGCCTACACCTTTGCGATTTGTTTTTAAAATAACAAAACACGAATCAATGGTAACATGGTCTAAGGCGCCACTCTTGCAGAGGACCGAATTACTGGTGACGGGGAGGTTAAAGCTCGAGTATCGGATGGGTGCACTAGAAGCGGTTTTACACATGGGATAGTTAACTGTTTTTCCATATCTCCGTTACACAAATGTTAATGCACTTCCTCTGAACTACCTTTCTCATAGCTATCTAATGAATTAACCCGTGAAAAGACTTGGTGTTAAACGTAAAAATATACATCCTTATTTAATTTAGGATTTGATTCGATTTAGGTGGAAATACTAAATATAATTAAATATCTTTGGAGCCATGATAATATAGGAAAAAAAACTTCTTTGTAATTAGAAGAATATATTAAATATGAGACGTCCATTTCCAAAGGATGGCTCGTCTGAGTCTAGTGAATTTTGTGAAAAAAAATATTTATTTAACTTATTTTACAATTTAAGCCAATGAATGTTTGTATAACTATTACTGCTATTCATATAAATATTATGGAGGAAAAACAGCTTGCAGAAACCATGGGTTCTTCTTAAAAAAAGGAAAATTAATTGGACAAGGTGCCATTTGGAATTGTGGAACTGTTTAAAATGGACAAGGGACATTTTGATTTTGTGAGGATATAAACCATAACTTAAAGATAGTCATTTATCTTTTTTTACATTATTTCATAGTAAAACTTTTAAAAATAAACAAAAATAAGTTAAAAGAGTATTTGTAGGCATTTGCATGAATATGAATGAAAAAGTTATATCAACCTTTTTATTTATTCATGATTCTTTTGAAACATATAATATTAAAGAACACTAATGTTCAGAGAGTCATAGTATTTAACTTTAAAAAAAGTTTAAATTACACTTTGTATGTATACTAGTAGCCTAATAAGTCCATTTTTAATACACATTATCATCAAGATCATGAAATCATCCCTCCTTCATTTTCACCTTCTGAAAGTTATCCAGAGTCTCTGACCAACTCTGAAAAGATGATGTTTCTATAGATTCTCCCAGTCTTCACCATAATGAAGTTGTGGTAACCTTTTGACATCATCTTTCTTAATTTGTTTCACGGGAACACCTAATTTGACTAGCTGTTGATAGATCTCAGCAGTGTTCCTGTTTGGACGCAAAACCTCTCTGGAAATTCCCACATCTGTGTTGTATGAAGCTTCACCTCCAACAAGAATGTCTGATTTTGGTGTGCTTACCCGGGTGATAATGAATATCTTACATACAGCAAAGTGGAAGTGCCACTGGTTAGATTTATTCAAAATATTCCCTGTTGCTGTTTTCTAGTTGAAGAAGCCAGTGTTTTGAATTTCTTTATGGCAAAACATTTTTTTTTGCCAAAATAAATCAAATATAGCTCCAGTACAATCATATAATTTAATTTTATTAATATGGTGATATCAACCGTTGTTGGATATCTGTCAAGAGTGTCCTGGAATTTAATGACAACTCTTTGTCTACGTTTAAAAAGGTTCTCATCTAATGTTGCTATGCTCATAATGGATATTCAGGAACTTTTGATATCAACATTTGAAGAAAATCAAATTATATGTTTCTACTGAAGTAATATATTCTTTATTTTAGCCAAAAAGATGTTTTGCCATAATAACTGCAAAAACACTTGTCTTTTCTGATGTCCCCTTCCATTCCACCTTCAGAGATTGATGTTTAAATGTGCCACTTAGCAGGTTGCTGAGACTATTTGCAGATATCCAGAAACCTTTTTTTCGAAAGTGGTTTGTTGTTTAAAAATATTGCTCACACCAAAATTGAGGCGAAATTTATTGGCATATCCTTATAGGATTATAAACCATACACTTTTAAATTTATGATTACAAAAGATAAAAAGGTTAGACTTAACTCTCTTTCAACAAATTTTCACTCGAAAAGTTACTTTTTTAAATTTTGGCTAAACAGCTAGAAACATAAATATATCCTTACATAAACAAATGGTCAATTTTAACGGGGTCAAAAAATAAATCGTTGATAGCAATAATAATAATAATAATAATAATAATAATAATAGAGAATTATTTTAGAGTTTTTGGAGCATAAAAGCTGCTACTTAATAAGAAATACAGCTCTGTGAATATATTTCCTTTTAAGTGGATGACACACTTGAAACATATTCTATATCGTACGAATTTACAAATAGCTAAATATGACTAAATTTTTATCCAGATGTATTTTTAAAATATCTTCATAATTTCATAAGTTTATTGATCCTAAGTTTCGAAAATATTCCATTAGATTTAATTTCACTTTCCAGTATATTATATCAATATCGTTTTCGTTGAAAATATCAATCAATCCGTGTAAACACCTATTCGCTGTACAGAATAAATAGATGCTTTGTAAATAAATATTGCTGCTCATTTAAAAAAATACTAATATTGACACGAGCTCTATTTGTTATTTGTAAAGTTTGTATGAAATTGTACTGGCATGGTATTAAACAGAAATGTGTTCAGGGAAGTAATGAAAACAAATCCATACAACATTGCATATGTAATAATTGTATCGAGAGTTGTATACGCAATTTAGTAGTAGTGAATACACTGTATAAATATAAACAAAAGTTAAAATGATACTCGACTATATTTATTAGTCCACTTGTATAAATTGGCTTTAACTTTATTAATAATTATTATAACTAGGACCGATATTTTAACCATTTACTCGACCAATGATACTAGAATAAAATTGCACAAGGTTGACGTTACGGAAATATTGGGATTTGAATTTTTCTGAGTAAAATAAAGGTGAATTTTGAGTGTAATTTGGGTCAGATTTTTTTCAACCTTTCCACACTAATGTGGTTATATTTCCAATAAACTACACTCCTTACCCTCAACCCTTAAATTAAATCGTTTTGTTAAGAAAGTTAAAATAAAAAATGCGATGATAACGTTCAAAAGGTAAATTACCCTTGTAATTTATTTACTTTCCAATATCAAAAGAAAGTAATGTAATCGTAAACATTTTTAATCTATTGACTATGATTAATCTGTAAGTTTTATGTGTGTTCGAACCTAAGAAACTGGCCCCTGTCCATGGCCACAGATCCGAAACAGTTTGGTGAATTTAGTTTAAAATTGATATCTACATGTAATAGAGAAATCCATTGGGATTTTTTAAATTTCAACCCGAGCCCACAAATTAACGGTAGTTTAGTCTACTGATGAGGGATTGTTTTTAATTTCAAAATTTTCGAAAATAACTCTAGCCATTATATTCAAAATTGATATCTAAGGAGTGTTTGACCTCCTAAATAGCACTGTAAACTTGTTTTTTTGGTAGAAAAAATTCGTTAAATCATTGTTTACTTAAGTAATTTTAGAAAATTTGAAATATTTTGAAAATTGCTTTAACGATTTTATTTAAAATGTCTACCTGGATAGTGTTTTAGATCACAAATAAAATTGTATACTTGTTTTTTGGAAAAAAATCGTTTAATTGTAGTGTACTTATGACTGGTTTTTGTAAAATTAGAGTATTTTTAGAAAATTGGTTTAACGTTTTGTTCAAAATTCGTACCAGGGGACTATTTTATATTTTCATGTTCTAAAATAAATTAATTTAATAGTAATTTGCTTAAAAAAAATCTATAGAAAGTTTGAAATTTCTTGAAATCTGTTTTGTAGATTGAGTTCAAATTGGGTATCTAGGAATCTTTTTCATGATTAATAATAATAGTAATAAATATTCAAAGAACACCCAATAAACAATATCAAAAGGATCCAATTAAAAATGAAAAGATAATAAGTATTATGAAATATAAGGGAAAAAGTTAAAAGACAGAATTTTTTTTAATTAGCAAAAAACATAATTCATATTGAGTTTATAAGAATTTGAATAGTTATAGATAACAAGTCTAAATAAATATATATTACATTATATAAAAGAGAAGATAGATTGAATAGAATACTGGCAAGCCTATACATAATGAAAACTTTACAACTTTATAATTCCTATTAAGGAGTTTGAAATCTAGTAGAAAAATAACAGGTTAAATACAGAAAACATATTAAAATTAGACAATACCATAAAATAAAAATCACAGGTCCTAAGGTTTCAGATTAATGAATAAAACATTACTAAGAAAGATATATTAAGTATAGTAATAAGTTAAAATTAAGTTTAAAGTTAATATTGTGATAAATTCAAAATTGTCAAAAGGAAAAGTTAAAATTTAACCAATGCAAGTACGGGTTACTTTTATACTTGATGCGAATTAATGGAGGAACTTTGGCACACAAAATACACCGCATTAAAAAAAAATTCAATTATTTTGAAACTAGACTTTATAAAGTGATAACATTATGAATTGCGCTTGTCGTGTTGAGCTCAACCGCTGAGGACGGGGAGATCGAGGTTCGAATCTCGGTCGGGTGAACTGGGGGTGGTTTGTCCTAAATGATTTTCCACTCTCCCTCCACGCAAATGCGGGTTCACTTACTCTATTTCAACCTTCCAAATTCCTAGTCCATTAGAGTAATTAGTACTTAAAGCGTATAGCCCGAACGGGTAGTAAGACGCGGTGCTAAATATTCAAAATTATGAATTAATTCAATTCTAGGCTATGCTAATTTTTATATTGTGAACTCTCTGTACTTAATGGTGACGAACCAACTCCGAAATATTTTATTTTTATTTGTTGCGAGGTCGAGATTCACTCTTAGCCATGGCGTAACATTTGGCTGAATATGACAGATTTGTAGTTGGATATAAAATATTATTTAATAATAAACTATCGACTGTAGTGCTTACAATCCAATATATATTACTATAGAAAGTATGTGGGACACTAGTTGAAAGAGCGTCAACCTTAATTAGTAATATTACACTATTGTTGAACGCTTGCAATTTTTTTAAACTATTTAAATTTTAATACTAACATACAGAATTATAAATTCTATATTGTATAGAAAGAATATGTTTAAAAAGTCGTCAATCATCAAACTTTTTTTTAAACTCAAAAATGTCCTCCGAGTGGACTAGTGTATTATAGAAGAGAAATAATATATGGATTAAGATGGTATCATCAAAACTTATCCAAACAATTTTAAACTCATTCTAGCTATATAAAAAAAAGCGCTGTTTGAGTAGGTCGATATAGTTTTAAATAACTTAATATGCAAATCCTTGAACACATTGTCGTCGGATCATCCTGCGACATGCGCGACTAGTATCATCGTAGCGTAGAGGGAAGCTTAGAACAGCACCGTCAAAAAGGTAGTTGCCATGTTACTGTGCTATATTTTGTTTTAAGAATCAAACTCAAAATATAGTAACTCTATTGTAATGCCTTTTTTAGGTTGTACCTTTAGAAACTAAGTTTAGAGAGTAGTGCTGGTGGACACAAGGGTTAAGGTGTCAGTTCTCTCTTAAACTTAAAATTAATGGACATCATCGCAATTAACTAAATCAATCGGAATCTACCACTTAATTATAAAAGCTAGGTGAATCGTTAACGCGATTGATTTAAAAAAAATTCATAATAACCAAAAGAATTAGAAAAATTTATGCTATTTTCCACGTTCTCCAGCTTAAAGCTGATACGGCTTATTATATTTTGGATGTAAACTTTTATGTTCGGATTTATTTTGAACAACTGATACTAGCAAACATAGTTTTAACACTCTTGATTTTTTTTTTTAGATTTGATAGTTTAAATATTTTAGAGTTAGCATTTGTGTTAAGGAAATTAAAACATTGGTGTGCAACACACACGCATAGCCGGAAAAATATTGGTTAATTTTTGTGTCTGGAAAAAAATGCAATAAAACGCAGAACATTTTTGCAAATAGCTAGAACAAATAATTTGCTGGAATAATTGTGAATATGGTACATTTTGCTACAAACTTTAAATAGTAAGATAACTAAAATCGAACTGAATAACTAGACACGCTAGTTCGATCACATAAAACACTGTGTTGCGTAACGAATTCACTTCCATAATAACCGTAAACCATCCCGTTTTAAACACGAATTAGAGTAGGCATACTCTACACAAGTAATTTTGATGGAATATGGTAAAGTATTATTCTATACCAGTGGCTCTTAAACATTTTTTTATTTTGCTCACTGCGCATTATTTTTTTGTCGTGAATCTCCGTGGCACACTGAACTCACAAGTTGATGACACTACATAAAATTTGGGCTAGCGCATGCGTAGCTACAGTTCTCTTAGTTTTACAGAAATTGTGCGCGTGTTGGTCCTTTATTCTAACACAAATATGATTTTTTGCTAGTAAGAAGAAAGATCAAGTTTCTCATTAATTAATCGACTCATGTCTGACACCTTGGTTCAGTTAATTCTGTGTATGAAGAGCCTGAGTTTGATTCCTGACATGGTCGAGAAAATCAAAATTAATGAAATTGGCATTTCCCCGTTAACATAGATTGAAGGCTGTGGGACTGGATGTTGTGCGTGTTATACATTTAAATTGGTGTATAAGTCGTGTGCCGATTTAATAAGTTGGTTCAGTGTGTGCACATTAAATATCTCAAATAAAAATAAACACTCAACTCTTTGTTTGCAAGCTATTACATACTGTAGAAAATAAATATATCTTAAAGCCCTCAAATATTATTCTCTTATTTAGTAAAAAAAATACTATTTAATGAAACTTAAATGATTTATTTGTTTATAAACAACAACATGACGTTGACAATTTCTTGGCCCGCCTAGTGAACTTCGCGGAACATCCTTTTATAACCTCTACTGTCTACAATATAAGTTATCTGTAAACATGGAAATTCACTCTGGAAACCTCTGAAAACACATGGAAGCTTGTAGCAATAAAATAATGGCAACCCTGAAATAAATCCCACATCCCCCAGTGACACGTCTATGACGAAGAGAAGGACCTCCCTCCATCCAACTTTCGTTCCCCCCACCAACACTTTTCAGATCAGTAGCCGAGTGTTTATCTCGGCGTCAAGTTTTCTTTCACACGTCCTAGACGTCACCTATAGAGACGTCTTGTGTCGTTTGATACCCCCTCACCACCTACCCTTCACACCCCACCCAGTCACTACACCCTGTCCCACCACTTTCTGTTAAGGGAGCACGCGACGATAAATTTTTAATGCGAGCAAACTTGGAAGCAGTGTCTTTGTGAATTTTCCCTCGGGGAGTCATAAAAAAGGAACGCATAACAACGCTCTTGCTAAAAACAGGGTTAGAGTGGGACTAGAAGAAGGAATAGGACAGTCAGGGGAAAGAAGGGGGTTCTACAAGGGGGAGCTTTGTGAATGGTAAAATAACGTCATAAAAATATCTCACTTTCATACAAACACAACGCGATGCCGTTTCTATGAGAGTATCATTATTAGCTACTATAAAATGTCTTAAAAAGAGATCTCAGAAAACTCTTTTTTTTGTGATGATTTTAAAATAAAAATAAAAATTATAAAATTATATCTCACGTTTTTATACGGCTAATTTTTGTTCGTGCACCATGTCTTACCCGCCTGGGCAATACAAATATTTATATCTATGGGGTAAATTGAGAAATGAAGAGTTGTTTGGAAATGTAACAGCATTTGAGTGGATGTAAAGTGGGAAAATAATTGAGCAAAATTACACCACAGTATACCTATCCAAGATTCGAACTTTAAACTCATCAGTAAACAATATAAGACAAAATTGTTACATTTTTACGTGAGTCCATAAGTGAGGGTTATTACTTTGATTTAAAAGTGGACATTTAAATTTCAAATGGTTGTAGCCTTATCCATTTTTGGACCAAATATCTTCCAAAACACCTTGTTTTCGAACACCTTACATTAGTTTACATCATATAAGGTAAAATACTACTGTTAGAGTTAATAAAGAACAACCAGTAAAAATATTTGTTTATAAATACTGAGTTTTACATTCCTTGAAAGCAGGCTAGATGTCAACAGCTTACTGGCTTAGTAATAACACGATCTGACTGGATTCTTTTCCTAATTTCCAATCTTATATCGTTTGTGCTAGTTAAAATTATTTCCTTTCAAATTTTATGTTGTTTGCAATAATTTAAGAGTTATTGTCTCAATAGGAATACAATTTCATACACATATATAAAGATCCTGAGTGACTTATTGATCCCCGTATCTCACGAACCCCTGGACCTAGAATCTTAAAATTTTGCAGGGAGGTCACTTTCAGTCCGTAGGCATCCGATAAGAAGGGATTTTGCAAAATGCAACCCCTAAAGGGGTGAAAAAAGGGTTGAAAATATAGGATTTTCCGAAACCTCTCGAGATATAAACATTAAATTTGACCTGAATATTCTTTATCAAAACCGAAGAAAGACGTATTCGACGAATTTTCGATATTAGCGTCCTAAGGGGTGAAAACACGGGTGAAACTTAATTGATAAACACGCATATCTCTGAAAGAATTTAAGATAAAAACTTGAGACTAGGGGAAAATACTCTTCATAAAAAATAAAGAAATACGTTTTCAACAGTTTTTCGAAAAAATCACCCAAGCGAGTGAACGGAGAAGCTGTGTTTTTTATTTCGATTTGAGCTATATCTCTGAAAACACTTAATCTAGAAACGTCAAACTCGGTGAAAATACTCTTTTTAAAAAACAAATAAATGAGTGAACAATGGTTTTTTTGAAAAAATAACCAAAATTGTCAAACGCGGAGAGGGTGCGTTTTTTGAAAAACCACTATATCTTTGAAACCGCTTAATCTAGAAACCTGAAACTCGGGAAATATACTATTCTTAAAAATAAATACATAAATGTTAGACGGTTTTTCGAAAGAGTAAACAGGGAAGTGGGGGGTTGGGGGGTGGAAGGTTTAGAGTTGAGTTATATCTTTTAAACCTGTAAGCATTGTTTAGTTTTTCTCAGTATGTACATTATTAATTATATGAATGTTCTTTGGTGGAATATGTTGTGCTTTTTTCCTTGAAGTTTATTTCATAATGTTTATTGTTTAATTTAATTTATATAATGTTTGTGCGTTAATTTTTGTGGTGAAATGTAGAATTATTTTTATATTGAATTGCTTTTTGGTTTGTACATCGAAGTTTCGTACTTGGTCAGCAAGAAAGTTTTTGTGGTGCGATAGGATTTAGGATTTGGATATAAGGTTTATTAACAATTTGTTATAATTTTGTATAGTGGAAATCTAACATAGTTTGGTAGATGGTATAGAGGTGCCTCAACGTGTTGTGCGTATGAACGGTGATGGAGGGTGTCTTTATCACGCGTTTTCATACGCCGTGTTTGGCCATGAGCTGCGGTACTGGATTGTAGACGATGTATATGATAATTGGGACATATTTCAGGTGTTTACCAAGAACAATGAGGGGAACCACTTTGTCAGCAAGGAGACGTATTGTGTTGAAATGTCGAAGCTTAGCACCTATGATACCACCTGCGAGCTGGAGGCAGCAGGGAAGTTGTACCCATATAGGTTTGAGGTGTACCATGTGAGGGTGTAAGGAGATTAAGGTTTACTGGTGATCTGTCCGGGTTTCACTTTGATGTGTACCAGGCAATTGAAGATTTGCAATTTTTCTCCCAGTTTATTCCACACCAACCCGATACTCCTTCATTGCAATGTCCCGATAGTATTCCAAAGAAACAAAGTGGAAAAAATTGCCATTAGAGGGTTACGAGTACAATAAGAGACAAACAAATATATGAAGTGGCTGATAAATTAGCTAAAACATGTCCAGAGGTTCATCAATCTGCTGTTGCCGCATATTCACTGAAGCATCCGGAGGTTCATCAAGCCGTTATTGCTCCATATTCACTGAAGAATCCGGAGGTTCATCAAGCTGTTGTTGTTCCATATTCACTGAAGAATCCGGAGGTTCATCAAGCTGTTGTTGCTCCATATTCACTGAAGAATCCGGAGGTTCATCAAGCTGTTGTTGCTCCATATTCACTGAAGAATCCGGAGGTTCATCAAGCTGTTGTTGCTCCATATTCACTGAAGAATCCGGAGGTTCATCAAGCTGTTGTTGCTCCATATTCACTGAAGAATCCGGAGGTTCATCAAGCTGTTGTTGCTCCATATTCACTGAAGAATCCGGAGGTTCATCAAGCTGTTGTTGCTCCATATTCACTGAAGAATCCGGAGGTTCATCAAGCTGTTGTTGCTCCATATTCACTGAAGAATCCGGAGGTTCATCAAGCTGTTGTTGCTCCATATTCACTGAAGAATCCGGAGGTTCATCAAGCTGTTGTTGCTCCATATTCACTGAAGAATCCGGAGGTTCATCAAGCTGTTGTTGCTCCATATTCACTGAAGAATCCGGAGGTTCATCAAGCTGTTGTTGCTCCATATTCACTGAAGAATCCGGAGGTTCATCAAGCTGTTGTTGCTCCATATTCACTGAAGAATCCGGAGGTTCATCAAGCTGTTGTTGCTCCATATTCACTGAAGAATCCGGAGGTTCATCAAGCTGTTGTTGCTCCATATTCACTGAAGAATCCGGAGGTTCATCAAGCTGTTGTTGCTCCATATTCACTGAAGCATCCGGAGGTTCATCAAGCTGTTGTTGCTCCATATTCACTGAAGAATCCGGAGGCTCATCAAGCTGTTGTTGCCGCATATTCACTGAAGCATATGGAGGCTCATCAAGCTGTTGTTGCCGCATATTCAGTGAAGCATATGGAGGTTCATCAAGCTGTTGTTGCCGCATATTCACTGAAGCATATGGAGGTTCATCAAGCTGTTGTGACTGCATATTCACTGAAGCATCTGGAGGTTCATCGAGCTGCTGTTGCTCCATATTCACTGAAGCATCCGGAGGCTCATCAAGCTGCTGTGACTGCATATTAACTGAAGCATCTGGAGGTTCATCAAGTTGTTGTTGCCGCATATTCACTGAAGCATCTGGAGGTTCATCAAGCAGCTGTTGTCGCATATTCACTGAAGCAAATGGAGGTCCATCAAGCTGTTGTTGCTCCATATTCACTGAAGCATCTGGAGGTTCATCAAGCTGTTGTTGCTCCATATTCACTGAAGCATCCGGAGGTTCATCAAGCTGCTATGACTGCATATTCACTGAAGCATCTAGAGGTTCATCAAGCTGCTGTTGCCGCATATTCACTGAAGCATCTGGAGGTTTATCAAGCAGCTGTTGTCGCATATTCACTGAATCATATGGAGGTTCATCAAGCTGTTGTTGCTCCATATTCACTGAAGAATCCGGAGGTTCATCAAGCTGTTATTGCTCCATATTCACTGAAGAATCCGGAGGTTCATCAAGCTGTTGTTGCTCCATATTCACTGAAGAATCCGGAGGTTCATCAAGCTGTTGTTGCCGCATATTCACTGAAGCATATGGAGGTTCATCAAGCTGTTGTTGCTGCATATTCACTGAAGCATATGGAGGTTCTCTCAGCTGTTGTTGCTCCATATTCACTGAAGCATCCGGAGGTTCATCAAGCTGTTGTTGCTCCATATTCACTGAAGCATCCGGAGGTTCATCAAGCTGTTGTTGCTCCATATTCACTGAAGAATCCGGAGGCTCATCAAGCTGTTGTTGCCGCATATTCACTGAAGCATATGGAGGTTCATCAAGCTGTTGTTGCTCCATATTCACTGAAGCATCCGGAAGTTCATCGAGCTGCTGCTACTACATATTCACTGAAGAATCCGGAAGTTCATCAAGCTGTTGTTGCTCCATATTCACTGAAGCATCCGGAGGTTCATCAAGCTGCTGTTGCTCCATATTCACTGAAGCATCCGGAGGTTCATCAAGCTGCTATGACTGCATATTCACTGAAGCACATAGAGGTTCATCAAGCTGCTGTTGCCGCATATTCACTGAAGCATCTGGAGGTTCATCAAGCAGCTGTTGTCGCAAATTCACTGAAGCATATGGAGGTTCATCAAGCTGTTGTTGCTCCATATTCACTGAAGAATCCGGAGGCTCATCAAGCTGTTGTTGCCGCATATTCACTGAAGCATATGGAGGTTCATCAAGCTGTTGTTGCCGCATATTCACTGAAGCATATGGAGGTTCTCTCAGCTGTTGTTGCTCCATATTCACTGAAGCATCCGGAGGCTCATCAAGCTGCTGTGACTGCATATTAACTGAAGCATCTGGAGGTTCATCAAGTTGTTGTTGCCGCATATTCACTGAAGCATCTGGAGGTTCATCAAGCAGCTGTTGTCGCATATTCACTGAAGCAAATGGAGGTCCATCAAGCTGTTGTTGCTCCATATTCACTGAAGCATCTGGAGGTTCATCAAGCTGCTGTTGCTCCATATTCACTGAAGCATCCGGAGGTTCATCAAGCTGCTGTGACTGCATATTCACTGAAGCACATGGAGGTTCATCAAGCTGCTGTTGCCGCATATTCACTGAAGCATCTGGAGGTTCATCAAGCAGCTGTTGTCGCAAATTCACTGAAGCATATGGAGGTTCATCAAGCTGTTGTTGCTCCATATTCACTGAAGAATCCGGAGGCTCATCAAGCTGTTGTTGCTCCATATTCACTGAAGCATCCGGAAGTTCATCGAGCTGCTGCTACTACATATTCACTGAAGAATCCGGAAGTTCATCAAGCTGCTGTGACCGCATATTAACTGAAGCATCTGGAGGTTCATCAAGTTGTTGTGACTGCATATTCACTGAAGCATCTGGAGGTTCATCAAGCTGCTGTGACTGCATATTAACTGAAGCATCTGGAGGTTCAGCAAGTTGTTGTGACTGCATATTCACTGAAGCATCCGGAGGTTCATCAAGATGCTGTGACTGCATATCAACTGAAGCATCTGGAGGTTCATCGAGCTGTTGTTGCTCCATATTCACTGAAGAATCCGGAGGTTCATCAAGCTGTTGTTGCTCCATATTCACTGAAGAATCCGGAGGTTCATCGAACTGTTGTTGCTCCATATTCACTGAAGCATCCGGAAGTTCATCGAGCTGCTGCTACTACATATTCACTGAAGAATCCGGAAGTTCATCAAGCTGCTGTGACTGCATATTAACTGAAGCATCTCGAGGTTCATCAAGTTGTTGTGACTGCATATTCACTGAAGCATCCGGAGGTTCATCGAGATGCTGTTGCTCCATATTCGCTGAAGCATCCGGAGGTTCATCAAGCTGCTCTTGCTCCATATTCACTGAAGCATCTTGAAGTTCATCGAGCTGCAGTGGCGAGAAATTATCCTTCTTATAAAAAGAGAGAGCAGCGCAAGAATATTCCAAGGTCTAATAAAATAAACTCCACTCTCAGTTACAACTCTGACATCAGCTACGAGTCAGATAAGACCGTTGATTTAGATGCATTGGATACCATTTGTCAATGGTTAAAAGCGAAGAAGTAGAAATGCGAGAACCCTGGTATGCCAGAGAGACGATGTATGATCAGCTCCTCCTGGTGTATCTTGGGTAACGCTAAGAACCATAACAGCTATCACATAATGTCTACCAGTAACATGCTATTATATATATTTAAAATAAATGGTATAGAACGCCGCACGGACTTTCTCGCTCTTTTGTTTAAAAATGGAGATATTTACCCAAAACTCGTAATATCTGTGAAACGAAATATTATTCACTAGCAAAACCAAGCATAAATTGCACTAGACCTATGTAAAACATTTATTCAGTCCCGGTTTTAAATTTTATAATTTTACTTTTAAAGAATTAATATCCTCATTGGTATGTTTGTACCGATAAAAAAGACTAATATTGGGTCCACAAGGATCAACACTTTGTATTAAAATTTCAACTTCTTAAAATTTTCAACATTTTATTAGGTGTTGCACATCTTCATGTCGTCGCATTGCTATTAAATTCCTCATTTATAAATTTTGACTAATAAAAAATGTAAATATTGACGATTGAGTCTAAAATAGAGAGAAATCATTGTTCTACAAACATTTATTCTACGAGTTTTAAGGAAAAACAACATAAACTTTTAGAGACTTACTTATATGTAATTACTCTATGGCACTAGAGAATTATTGCGTTAAAACTTGAGTAGTATCTCTTTACAACTAAAGCGCACAAAATTGTATTAATATATTTGCAAATATTGTTTTATAAAAATATATTTCATATAATTTATTTTTATTTTTAATATTAGTACAATTTTGCAATAACAAGTTATTTAGTATCTCAAATAGTTGCAGAGATACGGAAGTTTCTTCTCCTGTAAAGTAACCTATAATTCATTTTTATAGGAAAATGAAAGTAGCCAGTTTATTTATAATCTTAATCAACGCCTAGATACGAATTTTAATCAAAATTGTTGGAGCATATTTTGAGAAAATAGATATTTTTCTTTTCGCTCTTCATTAAACTACTATTAATTTTTCGTTTAAACAGGCACGAAGACAGACGGCATTGCAAATACCACTTTGTAGGGTTAGCGGAGGGTCGTGAGACGTCGACATCCATCAAAATGTCAGGTTATATTTTTTTACGGTCGTCATACTTTTTCTTATATGCTCGAAAAGTTTATATATTTGCGTATAGCTAGAAAGTTATTGTTTTTATAAAATTATGTTTCGAATAAAATAATTTTAATATAAATAGATCTACATGTTTGAAATGATAAGTAATTTCATATCTCAAATAGTTTCGGAGATATGATAAAAATCATAGTTTACGCATAAGACCGGAGCCCTTAAAGTCATTTAGCCAAAATATTAAGAATATCCAGTTTATTTAGAATATTTATAAATGTTTATAAATGAAATTTAATCAAAATCTTTAGAACCGATTTTGAGAAAATCAACTTTTTCTCTTTTTTACCTTCAGTCAACTACGCTTAATTTTAGGTTTAGATATCCAATTCCAAAAAACCCTGGTGCAACCCTATGAAAATTCTAGATACCAAATTTTAGCCTGATTGGTAAAAAGTTTAGGCTCTAGTTGGAGGTACAGACAGACCAATAGACGGAAATTCAAAAATTACTTTTTCGGATTCGGGGAGTGGGGGGGGGGGGGGGGGGGGGCATGAAACGTCGAGATTCGTCAAAATCTCGAGTTAGATTTTTTTGACAATCACAATACTTTCACTACCTGTAAGATAGCGAAAAAGTAAAAAATAACTTACTCAATAAGCTACCAAAATACGAAACCCGCGCGAAGCATAGCTATTGGCTAGTAAAGTATAAAAATTATTTTCATAAAATAATTAATTGTTAAAAAGTTTTATCCCATCTGAATCTGACTGTTGCACTAATCACAAAGCATATCTTGTTTGGTTAGTTCAATAGTACGTCAGTGACAGTTAGTATTGTCTTTATTAACCCACTGTAATCCTGTTCTATCAAGAAAAACAATTTTTCAATCAAAACTATTATTGTCTTTATCAATCCTCCTAGTCCTGTTCCTTCAAGTTAAATAGTTTGTCAGTGACAGCTATAACTGTCCTCGAAGAAAATGAATTAAAACAAACTAGAATAATAGTTCATGTCTCAACATTTACAAGTAAATGGATAAAAGTAAATGTGCCGATGTAGTGGGTTAGCAAAAAAGAGAAATGAGAGAAAATTTGTTCTGAGACGTAACTTTATGACCCATATAACTAGAGACGTCAGACATATTTATAAAGGAATCTAATGTATGTTTCAAGTAAAATATCTTCTCTTCGGAAGTGACAGATGAGTAAGTAATCCGTCTTTTCACATTTTCCTTTCTTTTTCAGTCACATTTATTTGACACTATATTATTATTGCTGTCGTTTGGTTACATATTCAATTCTTTTTTAAGTATTTGTTTGTGATTTCTTTACGAGTTTCATTTTAAAAGGGTTATATATTTTGAACCTTAAAGTAACACCCAACCATACCACTCGCATATTCAAACCAAGGCGTTAGGGTTGTGAAAGGTAGAGTTTAGAGGAAAAGTAAACTACATTCATGTGGAGGGAGATGGTGAATGATTTAGGGAAATACACCTTAACCTTCTAATCTAACAGAAAACTAGTACACACGAGCTTGACGTTTATTTCACATACCCACCTATATTTGCATTAAAAATTTATTTACATTTTAAACACATAAGTTATATTAATAGCATATTTTTAGGAACTCATATTGCTTTCATTCTGTTTAATTTGATTTGAACTTAAAGCTGTGGGCATGCAAACAAAGGTATCAGCCTCATATTTTCGTTTTTTTGGTGATGAACATATTATGGTTCGAATCTTGATCAGTTGTTTTTAAGGTAGTTTTTCTTAAATTATTTCATAAAATGCCATAACACAAATTCTGGAACACCTATTATAAATTTTATTCTGATTACCCTTACCTTTTTATTGTGAATAATTTATTAGTTAGGATTGGAAGTAAAAGGCATATCAAAAAACAATTATTTTCCCAACGTATCATTTAAAATAACCAAACAAAAAATACGGGTAATTACCCCTCTTGAAACTTAAACGTTAACAATTATCGTGGGATTTAATTACAGTAAATATTTCAAATCTCCCTATTAACAGGTGACTGAAAATTAATATATTATTTTTTTACCATCTTTTAAGAGACACACTACTTTGAATGTAAATATGAACTTATTTATTAAATATTTACGTTAAATACAAAGGACATTAACGATTATCACTTAGGGATAGGATTGAAGAAGATTTCTTATAGAAGAGTAAGTTTGAACGTATTAGCTTAAAGAGAGGCTGGATAAATAACAATGATAAATACACATTTGGAATCCCAACCATGTAAGTGCAGCCGACTAAGACGTGTAAGTTTTGGTGCCCTGTAGCACATTAAAGTTAAAGAATTGTTTCATTTTGGGAGGGAAATATGACACAACGTGTGGTTTATAAATATGATAATATATAAAGTCGCCCAAATTTGATCTGGACTTGGTTTTTAAATAATACAATTAACAGTATAACGATTAAATGAGTAAATTCTCGAAGTACTCCTCCTCTTTGAAAATAATTTTGTTCCAGTGATATGGATATTTTCCTATTCCACTTTAAAAAAAAAATATTTTGTTTGAAGTCAAAATATCATCAGTTCTCATCTTTTTATAGTTACGTATAGTTTTATAGTTTGCATTCTTGAAATATGGAAACATTTAGATCCTTTCAAAAAATATTATCGCAAATACAGTTAAATCTATTTAATCAAATTATTCACAGTTATAATTAATTGGAACGACGTCTATTCTGATGCATGGGTTTTGGGATACAATTATTCAATAAAAGTACCATTGTTAGTGTCGTAAAAAAAAAAATCATATGATAACTTTCAAAACGAATTACTAAATTTTGTTTAAAGCTTCTGGCATGAAAAGCGACATTTTCCAGTAAAGCTTAGTTTGTAAAACTTTGGGCTGCCTGGCTGACATCCAAATGACCTAGATTTTGTTTCTCGATGGATATAAAGTTTTAACAGTTTATAATTGATACATTTATAAAAAGGTTATTAAATACTTAATACAAATGACCAAGGACTTCATGAATTGTGGTAGAAGTAAGATGTGGGTTAACATGTAGGGTGTATTTTAGATACTTGATTAAAATAATCTCTATTATTGTTCTCTCTTAACCCTCTGTTTTTAAGAAATTAATAATTTATTGATGGGCTCACATTACTAGAAGAACATAGTTGTATAAGAATTTAGGAAACATTTAAAAATAAAGTCTTCATAACGACAGTGATTTCTTAAAAAAATCTCCGGGTCTTATTACTTATTCAGTTTACACGCATAAAGTGAAAGTTAAATATTTTCTAAGCTAAGAAAAAAGTTACAGCTTTTTGCTTTGCAAATAAATTATTGAGCCTCATAAAGTGGTCAAATTTTTATCCAAATAAATTTATTACAATTAATTAAATAAACAATAAAATTACAGCACGATTGATTTAATGGGAGAGTAAAATTATATTAGCTAAACAAATGTGATCTTATAAAAAGTTCAATACAGAATTGATGACAAATTAACTACTAGCACTTAAAAATCTGATATGAGTTTCCACCAAAATATTTATCTGGGAAAACGGGACATTTTCTCAAAAAGTTTTCCATTTTTTAAACTTACAATATTATTGGTTTAATTGCTTTATTTTGTCTTCATTTGGAAATGTCTGTAAGTGCATCCCTGTGATTAGCATTAAACTTTATTATTTGTTTCTTCTCGAACATTATTATATACATGAATACACAAAAGGGGACCCTTTAAACGATTATTTATTTCCAATTTTGTTTTGAATACATATACTATCTTTAGTACATTTTTATTCATACCAAGGCTCAAGATTTCAATTATTATTTAATAAGGGTGAGTAGATTTTGTCATAAGTATAATAGTTGAGGTATTATTTCCGAATTGTCTGACTTGAGAATTATGGGGTTTGAGATATATTAGTGTTTACTATCGATTTTAATAGGTGGGTATTCAGGGCACTCATCATTATCTCTGAGATATTTTTAGTTTTCAAGAGTAAATTAATTTTTCCTTTATCTGAAATTTCTTTGGATTCTAAGTTTATATAACTAGGCCGTTAATATATTTATTTATATATATATTGGGTATAAAAAGGAGTTTCTTGCATAGTTTTTTTTTTAAGAAATCTCTGTATTTATTTTAAAATGTATATTTGAAGAACTATCAGACCATGAATGGCAAGACCAGGCTTGAATTTTAATTATATTCTTTATTTAAATTTAACGTTCAAGTTATATTTTTAACGACTCATTTGGACACACCTAACAAAATAGATACAAGTTAATACCAGCACCAGCTCAAGGCATAATTCATACTATAGTGAACTATAGGCTAACGCACACATACATACAACATTGTTTCAGTTACGCGTGGGTTCAACCAAGGCTCATATGGATCCGTAGCAGTCCTCTAAAAGCTTGGACACCAGGCCTCAAATGTTTTGATTTTAAAGCTTTATATATAGAGTATTCTTATGTATAATTTGATACGCCGGTTTCTGGCAATATAAATTACGAGTAAATGACAACATATTTTGAGGAACGACCACCCATTTTAACGGTTAGGAGTCCAGGATATCAGGAAAAATAGTAGTTTTCCACGAAAACCAGATTTTCAAAGATAAATTTCAGTTTTTCATTCTTTGTTTAGTCACCATGTAAACCGTTATTTGCTGCATTGCTGTAGATCTCTAAATAAAATGTATCACTTTGGCTGGAAAATAATAAATCGATCTTTATTTGTTGGTCCGAACACATCACAATTTTCTCTTTGGATGCTGGTCATAACACATCTAAATCGAGAATCCTAAACTGGGGAAACATTTATTTTTGTAATGTTGTTTATTAAGTATGTATATACGCTCAAAAACGATAAAATGATGTTTAGGTATGAAGCTCAAAAAACTGTAACATTATGATGTGTAATGTTACAATGGGACCACGCCCACTACGAACATTAATGGATGTGACGCTTCAATTCTTACTACCCGCCCCAATAAAATCAATTAATCTTAGGATCCCTACAATAGTATTGTTCGCTGTTGTAGTTCATGTAGGCTAAGAAGAAATAATATAACCATGCTGGACAATATCTTTCACAACTCGTATCAAACCAATGTAAAATATATTATATCCACGTACTTACCGTTTGAATATGCTGTCTCTAGAAACCTGCTAGGCTGGACGACTCGCGGTAAACCAAGACCGGCGAATGGAGCATGAGAAGCCGGCGAATCTACCAACACATC
>CABEEJ010001379.1:139315-161717 GCA_901482245.1 Timema douglasi
CACACACACACACACACACACACACACACATACCCACGCTATAAAACTCTCTCTCTAATATAATCATTTTTCATTCTCTCTCTCACACTTTATCCCTCTTTCACAGACTCTTTACCCTCACATACATTCCTTATCCCACAATTTTTCTCGCATTACCTATATTATACTCTCTCTCTCTCAAACGTTCTATCTTTCAAACTCTCTCTATCTATATCTCACTCACTCAACTTCACTTTATCTATTTCACTCTCTATCTATCTCTATCTCCCACTCACACACTCTCTCTCAAATCCACTCTCACTCAAACTCGCTCTCTTAATTTCTGTCTTTAACTGTTTCTCTGACTATCTCAATCTGATTTTCTTTTTCTAAACTAATCTCTCCCTCTCTAACTTTTTCACTTATACTCTCTTTCACACAACATCTCTCCCAAAATTTTACAATCTCTCTTTCACACACACTCACACTCACACTAACACTCACAAACACACACTATCTCTCACACACTTGAGCCCGCATTTTCTCTTACATGTTATTATTCTCACACACTCTCTCTCCTACTTCACACACTCTTTTTTCTCTTCTCTCAGTATTTCTTTCTCTAACACATACATATATCTCACTATCACTCAATCACATTCACTTTATATATTTCAAATGCTCATTCTCAGTTTCTTACACTCAATTTCTTACAATCAAACTCTCATTTTCACATTCACCCAAACTTTTTCACTCTCATTTTCACTGCCACATTTTATTACTCTCCCTCTCAGATATCTTAATATATATTATTTGATAAGCTCGTTTCTAGTTATAGAAATTACAAATAAACGACAAATAATTTTGACAAACGAAAACTCATTTTAAAGATTAGGGAATCAGGATACCGGTAAAAAATAGTGGCCTAAAACTAAAATAATTTTTTTTAGCAAATTTTCCATCTTTTCCTTCTGTGTGGGCATTGCTCATCTGTACAGTTATTCTTTGTTTACATCTCCATGGAAACCACGATTTGTGTATAATCGTATATTGGTAAATACAATATTGGTCTTTGTTTAAAAATCGTACCAGCTCAATCGTTACTTGAGTGTTTTGGTGAAATGAATATATAGAGATCTGGGAGAGGGGTTATGATATATGTTTTTATTTAAATTAAACACTGAAAAATAAATATCTAAGTAAAGTTGATAGCCTTTGACGAGTAAAATTTTAACTAAAAAGGGAGTAAGGTCTTATTATATAGATCCTTTCCCAATTAAAAGTTTAAAATACATTTTAGTCCAATAATCTGCAGCCATGGCTGCAACGACCTACTAGTATATAAATTTAAATTGAATGCTTATAATCAGATTTGAAAATATTATTTAATACTTCTATTACTAACAACCATCCAGTTGAATGGGGCATTGAATTGTCACAGTAAAATGTCAAGCAAATATCTCCATATTATGTGCTGTGTGTATTTGCTAAAAACTAGAGCTGTGATAATGCTTATTCAAGTACCCTTTGTATGTTTGCTTTTGTACATATTTATTTCTAATTGAAAAGCTACTGTAATATAAATGATGAATTACCCTTAAAGTTTACATGTCAATGAGAGGCCAACGTACAAGGCATGATGTGTGTCGATAACGTGACGTACCTCGCAATGTACACTCACTTTAAAAAAAAATTAACATGAAGCGAGGAGAAAGGATTTCATCATTGTAATTATCATTTCAGTTTTAAAATCTCTCCATTTGTACGAAATATAGTGCGTTGACAAGAAATAATCCCCTTCTTCATCACGTATATTTAATCTGATGTTAGTTGTGGATTGCTCAAATAACCAATTAGACGCTTATAAAGTGATTAAAACAAGTCTTGGTATCATCAGCTTTACCTTTTGATATTATCAATACGTATAAAATGATTTTGATATTATACTCAAATGTTATTTTTGGACGCAATAAAACACCAAATAAACTTGTTTGGATTTTATAAAAGCACACACACACACACATATATATTTAGAAATACTATTTTTTTAACAGAAAATCTTATGATATTATATTCCCTTTCTATTTAGTTTTCAGTTAAAAGAACACCCAAGACTCCAAATATAAATACATACTTTCTCGTGGCTGAATGGGTATGAAACGTTGGTTTGAATGCAGATTATAAAATAATAGCAAAATGGGTTCACGTATTGTTTCATCCAATTTCTAAATCTGTGAATGTGGGGAATGACAGGCCTCCACCATGGTTCGGATCCCACGTTAAACTGTAGGTCCACCATTTCATCTCACAATCACCCTACCATTACACATTAGCGTAAGTGCGTAAGACGTGGTGCTAATAATAATAATAATAATAGTAATAATATAATAATAATAATAATAATAATAATTTCTAAGTCAACCGCAGAGGTGTCAGTCTAGTCTGGTGCGAATTTTCTGAGGTGAGGAAGATCAAATTTTTTAAATTCTTATTTTTTTAACACCACGTCTTACTCGCTCTCCAGGTTATAAGCGTATGTACTATTTACGCTAATGAGTTACGGATGTGAAATTTTGAATTTAGAGAAAATGTACCTGCATTTGTGTAGAGGGAGGCTGGAAAACTATTTTGTATAAATCACCCTCATTATACTCGACCAGGACTCTAACAACAATCTCCCTTTCATCGTCAGTCTAGTCTAACACGAGAGTCATACCTTATACCATGCGACCAACGAAGTAGGTGAGATCATGTTTGGATTCCCAAGCCGGATGTATTGAAGTGTCCTCTCCAAAAAGTTTCTTATATACTCTCCATTTGGAATCTGGTACAATTTCTCTAAATTATTCCTTTCTAAGCCCTCCCCCATTAATATGAGTATGCGTGTAGTATGAATAGTTAGTAGGTTAATATGTAGAGCACAATTAAAAATAATAATTTACTAAGGTTCTAAAACCCTAAAAAAAATGTCTCTAGCACTTGGTATTTAATAATAAAATAGTTTATAAATCATGTTAGTAAAATTTTGTGTTCTGAAAACATTCACGATCATTTTTGTGATTTAAAACATAACTATGACAGGTTGAGTAGGTTTTTCATCTAAGTTACATAACTCAACGCAGATGTGATCCACCAGGAGATATTCGCGCCATCATGTTTTATACGCAAAACCCCATAAAAAAAGCTACGTTCATTTTTATGCGATTTTGGTGGTAAAATTGCGTTTCGTCAACCTACACTTATGCGGTTTTATATATTTGGTTTGAGGTATGATAATAAGAATAAAATACGAACTATATGCCTCGCTATAAGGGTGAAATATGTAGTAATGGGTGATGGAGTGTTTGGGAAGTTGAGGGGAAGGGGGAAGAAAAGCATGTTGGATATTGGTTTCCCAGTTCGAAAAGCTGTTGTTGAGCTAGTGTTCTGAGGGTGTTTATTCACAATATGTTTTCCCATAATCTCTCCAGTTAAATTAAGGCGTATTTAATATCAATTTAGCCTGTTAATCCTTATGTTAGCTTAGTTTAAATAGCTTTATACTTTTTTTTTTACTCTCTGAGTTATCCAAATATTTACACAAATTAGGGTAGGAACGAGGAAATGTACCCACAATTGGGTCGATGAGGTGTGGGTTATAATTTAGGAAAAAATACTTTTGTGCATTTGGGCCAATTTAAAATAACGACTTCTACTCGTCAATATAAATCAGACAAGAAGAAGCTGACACGTTTGTTGGCATGACCTTTCGTTGTAGTGATATTTTACTGATGATCACTAAACTCCTTGAACATGCTGCACCCCTAATTTAAATTAATCTACTGGTAGTAAGTTGTAGATAGCATTGTAATAGTTTATGTTTTTTAAATTAAATTTTTAAATATTTTAGCCTATAATATAATTATATGAACTATTTTTATTTTAGATTTTAAAATTATCTACTGAGAGACATTCGAGTGCCATATTTGGCTTAACGCTACACCAATCTACCAACTTAGCGAAACGATCAAATTTCCAAACTTTTCTTTTAACATAGTTGGAAGATTTTCGTTTGATTGTAACACATACTTTCTTGTACCATTAAAAAAACACATTATTAAAAAAATCCAACAGTATTATCTTAAGTGATCTTGTTTCAGAGTGAACAAATCTATAGGGCTACTACTAACGCCACAGTACAAAACTCTTTTTCGATACTATCGACAGCTTAGAACATATCGAAAATGTCGATAGTATCGACAGTAGCCATTTATTGACATCAAGTTGTTAAGATCGTTACGAGGCTCAAAATGGAGCAAACAGCCCCCTCATATTCTCTAACGTAGATATTTTTTTTCCCAACAATAAGTCAAAAGTGCTGATTGGATAAACTCAATGGATGATGCGAACTTATAAAAGTAAATGTTACGCTGAACCGCACATACATTCTGTTAGAATACAAATTTACCAAAATCTCGTATGATTTGTGAAAATAAATTATAGATCTATACATTGTTCTAGAAACATTATACCAAAGTTTATAAATGAAATAATATACACTGCTACTTTCTTAGTCCATGCCATTAGTAACTAGGTACACTGTTAGTGAAAATATGAGAAATAAGAAGTATCTTTGCCCAGCAAAGAGCACAAGAATCAAATTCATTTTCAGAATTTAAAAGTATATACATTTGCTTATAGCTCAGAAACTATTAGTTTTATAAAATATATATATAAAATAAAAGATTTTTATAATTAATAGAACTACGACTTTACAATGATAAGCTATTTCGTATTTTAAATAATTGTGGAAAAACGACCAAAATTGGGAAATTACCCTCGTGGAAAGTCCCCTCAAAGTCATTTTCACTAAAAAATTATAATTTCACTCTTGTTTACAGTGAGAAAAAGTATTTAGATGTAAAATTTAATTAAAATCTTTATAGGGATTTCCGAACAAATCTATTTTTTCTCTTTTGGCCCATCGGTAAACTACCCTTAAATTTAGGGTTAAATATATAATTTTCAAAAACCCCTTAGGGGGATCTTATGAAAACCCTAGATACCAAGGTCAACCCAATCGGTAAAATATTTTCGGCTCTAGCCCAAAGTACACACAGATAAACGGCATTGCAAAAAAACACTTTTTTGGATTCAGGTATTCATGAAATGTCGACATTTGTCAAAATATCGAGTCCGATATTTTTGACGATCACAATACTTTCTCTCCGAGGTGTTGAGAGAAAGTAAAAAAAAAGTGCCCTTAGGACCTACAACTTTCAGTACAGATCCTATTTTATGGTCCTCTGTAGTAAACTTTCGATTTCGGAGTTTGATGTCGAGACCAAACCCCTTACTGACTATAGAACGCTTCATTTCTGTTAGTTTTTCCTCTCCTCTTCTGAAATTCCGAGTCCATTTGTTTCCGCTTGGATTCCTTCTCTCGTGGAGGTTTATGTTGTAATCGATTCTCAGTTTACGATATAATACACCTTACACACGTTTACAAGCAATTCTGCTTTATATTTCATCAAAATAACTCTTACTTCCCTCATCCCATCCATCCATTCTCTGCGTCCTACTACCCGTCCAGTATATCCACATATTTACACTTTTACACACTCCCCCCATGAATGGTATTGTACTATTCATCCATGATATCCGCATTCCACGTTGCTCTACCCGTACGGGATAGCCCTATAATATTTACACTTCCTCCTGTCTCCGTGTTTTTATACCCGTAAGGGATAGCCCTATAATACTTACACTTCCTCCTGTCTCCGTGTTGTTATATACGTCCGGGATAGCCCTTTAATATTTACACTTCCTTCTGTCTCCGTGTTTTTATAACCGTACGGGATAGCCCTATAATATTTACACTTCCTCCTGTCTCCGTGTTTTTATACCCGTAAGGGATAGCCCTATAATATTTACACTTCCTCCTGTCTCCGTGTTGTTATACACGTCCGGGATACCCCTATAATATTTACACTTCCTCCTGTCTCCGTGTTTTTATACACGTCCGGGATAGCCCTATAATATTTACACTTCCTCCTGTCTCCGTGTTGTTATACACGTCCGGGATACCCCTATAATATTTACACTTCCTCCTGTCTCCGTGTTTTTATACTCGTCCGAGATAGCCCTTTAATATTTACACTTCCTCCTGTCTCCGTGTTTTTATACTCGTCCGAAATAGCCCTTTAATATTTACACTTCCTCCTGTCTCCGTGTTTTTATACCCGTACGGGATAGCCCTATAATATTTACACTTTCTCCTGTCTCCGTGTTTTTATACCCGTCCGGGATAGCCCTATAATATTTACACTTCCTCCTGTCTCCGTGTTTTTATACCCGTACGGGATAGCCCTATAATATTTACACTTCCTCCTGTCTCCGTGTTTTTATACTCGTCCGAGATAGCCCTATAATATTTACACTTCCTCCTGCCTCCGTGTTTTTATACCCGTAAGGGATAGCCCTATAATATTTACACTTCCTCCTATCTCCGTGTTTTTATACCCGTACGGGATAGCCCTATAATATTTACACTTCCTCCTGCCTCCGTGTTTTTATACCCGTAGGGGATAGCCCTATAATATTTAAACTTCCTCCTGTCTCCGTGTTGTTATACCCGTACGGGATAGCCCTATAATATTTACACTTCCTCCTGTCTCCGTGTTGTTATACCCGTACGGGATTACCTGTACGGGATAGCCCTATAATATTTACACTTCCTCCTGTCTCCATGTTGTTATACCCCTACGGGATAGCCCTATAATATTTACACTTCCTCCTGTCTCCGTGTTTTTATACCCGTACGGAAGAGCCCTATAATATTTACACTTCCTCCTGTCTCCGTGTTTTTATACCCGTCCGGGATAGCCCTATAATATTTACACTTCCTCCTGTCATCCGTGTTTTTATACTCGTCCGGGATAGCCCTATAATATTTACACTTCCTCCTGTCTCCACCTTACTCTACCCGTCCGGTATATCCACATATTTGGATTAATAAAGTGGGGATGAGGAAGCTAGATTTTCCAGGATAAATGTCATCAATGCTCGCCGGGTGGGAGAATGGAACATTATTTAAAAGAAACCCCCTTGATACACTATCTCATGGCTCTCCATTGCCGGTAAATCAAACAAGACGAAATTGATGCCTTTGTGCATGCACCTTTTAAGAATAGCCTCTTTTACTGATGTGAAATATTTCAGGATCTACAGTAGATGGAACACAACACTATTGAGTATGTGTACCTATTTGAGCATCTTAGCTAATAGTTTATCAGTGTAGAGTCAAAATATTGATATGATGGTAATGGGTTCATTCTATAACAAGGCAAAATATATCAATTTGAAAGTCAAGTTTAAATATTTTGGCTCAATGATTTATTTACGTTATAGGGCAATGGTTCTTAAAGAAGGTGACACGAGAACCTCCTGTGTCACGATGGTTCGCTGAAGGTACCTAGAAATATAAGGAGATTTATTTTAAAGTCCCCAAGTATTGTGCCACCAAATATTCTTGTTTTATTATCAACTAGCAATCTCGCACGGCGTTGCATGTGACCCTCTGTGGTATAAGAATTACATAAGCTTCCCCACCCCTCCATGGTGTCCGTATCTCTGAAACGTAATTACGAACCAGATAAAATATATTTTATTCAAACATTTGTTAAAATAGCTTAATTAAAAAACTAGTTGAAAATTTTAAAATTCAGCATCTAGGTGCATTCGGACCTACTTCCGTCCAACTATGTTCAAAATTGCAAATATTTGCGTGACGTATATTTGGCTGGGCATATCACACACACACACACACACACACACACACACACACACACACACTTCCTTTTATTATCATATATATATATATATATATATATATAAGATACGTTCCTTACTAGAATTAAAAAAAAATTCAAGAAGATTCTTATTTTAGTTCATATTAATTTAGTGCTTTAATGTAAATTTTAAACCACAATATATTCATTAATTTTTATGTAAACATGTCCTCTACTATTTGTTCATTCTCCTCATAACGTTTCATAGGTGTTGCTGGAAATATATGAGATGTATCAAACTGTGTTGGCCTTGTAATTTTCTTTTTCTATTTTTTATCACCGCATATTTATTACTACCCTTTTGAGTTAGCCACTATGTATTAATTACACCAATGGTTTCAGGAATGATGAATTTGTAAATACATTTGCGAGGAGGGAGAGTGTAAAATATTTTTTGTAGAAAATACTTTCATTACAACCCCACCGAGATTTGAAACTCGATATTCTCGTCATCCGCAGTATATTCTACTGCGAGAGTGACACCTTAGACCATTCGGTCACCGAAGCGGGCTCCTTGTAAAATAGTTGAGATATATTTTGGGCCTGATTATTACGTTTATCTTAACACTAATTTACGGACAAGCCTCTGACATACTGAACAGGAATATAGCAACGGGCTCTATTTACTATTTTTAGGTTCAATTAGCTTGTAAGTCATGTGTTGATACCAGATTATGTTTAGGGAGTACACTTTTTTGTACCCCAAATAAAAGGAGTATTTATGTTGGCTTTAGTGCTGGTATGCTAACCTTTAGCGATTTAGCTAATCAGTATTATTAAGAAACTTGAGGCAAAGCTTAAATATCGAAGTAAAGCACCATAATTTGTTTTAAAAAAGGATTATGAATTTACAATTAGAAAGTCCAGTTCCACTGCATCTAATTGGGAATGGAAACTTTCCCCCCCTGGGTCAATGTCATTAATATGAACCATTGAACTAGCCTTTTCAGTGATAGTTATTTAATAGATAGGATTATTTAAAAAATAAACTATTTAAAAACATTTATTTTTAAAACACATACAGTAAAATTAATATTTTATAAAATAAACGATTTCAGTTTGAAATAAATTATTTTAGTTGCATATCTATTAATATTTTCATTTAATATTTTAGATAAAAAATCGAATCTTGATATCTTTTGAATTTTTCTTTTAAATGTTCATGTTTATCAACAAAACAAACACTCATTATAATATCCATAAAATATTTAAGTATTTTTTATTCATACACTTACTAAAATCTTTGTACTAAAGAAATAAGTAAATTACAAATTAAATATATTTCAATTTAAAACGACCTTTATTTAAAAATAAATAAAAATAATGTTCCTTGTGTTTGAGTAATTAATTTACCCTAATCAGTGAATCAAATTTGCCAAGTAATGTACCTAAATTAACATTTATTTTAATCCAAAACATCAGCAGGTATAAATTTCTACCACACCTTCCTTGAATAAAGGAAGATCGTTATAGCTTGTATAGTCTCCAACACAAATTGGGGCCCCGACTCAAAGTGGAATTGTAATGAAGAACCTGACTCTATTTTTACTTTTTAGCATAGAGAAAGTATTGTAATCGGGAAGCTTGCTGAATCTTGACACTTTATTTGGTCCAAAAACAAAAAAGGTGGGTCTAATCTCAATCCCTGGGGCTACAACCAAAATGATTTGATAGATTTCTTTCAAACTTGATATCTACATGTTATATGATCATGCCTTGAGAATTATTTTAATTTGTCTTTAAATAATTAAGGATTTTTTGTTAAATATGTAAGTTTTCGGAAATAGATTTAACGATTTTGTTTAAAATAAATATCTGCGGAGGGTTCAATATGAAATATAACACTATAGGGTTGTTTTAGGCAAAAAATTGGTTTAAATCTAGTCCACTGAAAGCTATTTTTTTTAAATTTTAAATATTTTGAAACTATTTGGTTTATATTTGGCATCTAGATAGTGTTTTTATTTAATACATAAGAAGGTATGTTCGTTTTATTTAAAACAATATAATAATTTGAGGGTAGTTTACAGATGGCTGTTTTTTTTAAATTTATAATTTAAAAAATGTCTGTAAAATTGATTTAAAATTTAAATATCAAAATAATATTGGTTTTTCTGATAGAAGATTATTAAAGCTCAGTTTACTGATAGCTGATGTTTGATATTTCTTTTACAAACTTTAAAGTATGTATTATGGCTGTGTCGTACCATTTATTTTTGTGACCCAGACTGTACGAACGGTTATAAATCTTTATTATCTGTTCCAATAATCTTTTTTCACTTCCTCCTCTACTGGTTGCACCTGTTAAATGGTTCTCTACGGGGTTACCGGAAACGTATAAATCACGATTATACTTCGATTTTACTCGCAAAACGATGAAGAAGAGATGGTATATGGCGGGAAGGAAATTCCTCATTGGTCGGTAAATACTTTTTTTTGCGAGCCCTTATGCAGCCCAGAGGAGTTTGAATCATTATGAAATGAAACAATAGTTCCAGCGAAGGAAACGATATAACATTTTCTAACCTTTTCATGTAAACGAAGCATAGATAAAACCTCGTGATAGTTAAAAATGACTGTTGTAAAAGTTGTTGACGATATATATATTTGTATATGTCCTCACACTGAAATAAAGGTTTTTTTTGCTGTCTCCATACTTTCCCAGAGCCTTAAATATTGAATTGTAGCTCTTCAAATTTGTAATTTAATTGAATCTATATCACATTTTGGTGCGGAGTGATTATCAATGGAATTATATTCAAGATAAGGTTGTTTTGCCTAAAGAAACTAATTTAAAATATCAGCATTTTAAAATAATTAATAAAGTTAATTTTACAAATTTATAGATGATAGGGAACACAAAACAACGATATATAACGATCGCAAAAATGTTTCATGTTAAAGCCTCAGATACATAAATGCTACTATCTCAGCCTATGCATGCGAGTAGCTGGAAAAACTAGCATGTCAGAGACATGTGCATCGTGAGGATTATATTAGCTTTCATGATTTTAATCGGCCAGTAGATCACAAGGAATTCTATTTTCTTGTGATAGTGGCACGTGGGGAAGTAGTGGACGTTAGCGGCTTTTGAATGGCTGGCATATTCGAAAATGCTCAGCTAGTATCTGGCACGTCATTACAAGGAAGTGTTAAGTTTTCTATGGAAGTTTTGAGTTTTCCCAAACTAATTTGAATTTTATCAGGAAGTTTTTTGGGTAGGTTTTCCCTTAATGTTTATACTTTCTTTCCAAAATAAAGACTTAAACTTGATTTTTAAACGTCTGCTTATCAATTTTTTCTCCCAAAGATATCTGTTCCATATTTTTATGTTCACCATATAATTTAATTATTATTTTAATTTTATATATCTTCAATATTATTGCTTTCGCACTAGTAATTTCGTTTATAATTTCGGAAACGTCAATTTCTGATATATACTAGCACAGAGTTGATTGTGGTGCTTACAACAATCATATCTTTAAGCTAGAAATCTGATTACCAAACCCTTCCTTCACCTCTGACAAGACATCTTGTGAATGTGGGGAATGCCAGGCCTCTACCGTAGTTCGAATTCCACGTTAAACTGTAGGTCCTCCATTTCATCTCACAATCACCCTACCATTACACATTAGCGTAAGTGCGTATAACCCGAACGGGTAGTAAGACGCGGTGCTAATAATAATTTAGCTAGAATGTTTTAGTCATGTCTACCGGTAAGCTACTAGCACGCCTTTACCCTGTTTATGTGTATCTGAGGATTAATATATTCCAACCATGGGAAATATGACCCTATATAGGAGAAACTTTTTTAAAAACTATTTTCCACCAGATAATTAGAAACTATTTCGTTCGTACTTGCAAGAGTTGTCACTTAGGTTGATGAGTATGTGTCCACTTGTCCGGTTTGACGGGGACGAAGAGGCTGCCGTTGACATCCCTGCAGAGTGTGTTGAATATCCTTTTTCTTAAATTTTGTTTCCAATCTGCATCCACGCAAATATTAATGTATTTTCTCCAAATGTTCTGTTCATAGGTAAAGATATGCGGACAGATAAGATGAGTAGCAAGAATTGGCTCATGTAAAACAAAACACGTACTTCACGTCTTACTACCCATCCGGGATATTCTCAAATATGAATGAGATGAGAAAGATAGAATTTAAAGGGAATCTGCTCATCTTGACTTGGATGAAGATCATGGGTTACAATTAAGGGGAAAAAACATACTTTCATAACATTATTATTATTAGCACCGCGTCTTACTACCCGTTCGGGTTATACGCACTTACGCTAATGTGTAATGGTAGGGTGATTGTGAGATGAAATGAAGGACCTACAGTTTAACGTGGAATCCGAACTACGGTAGAGGCCTGGCATTCCTCACATTCACAAGAAGTCTTGTCAGAGGTGAAGGAAGGGTTTGGTAATCAGATAAATCTTTGCCGGGACCGAGGATTGAACCCCGGCCGCCAGCATAGAAGTCTGACACCTTACCCCAAGACCACCAGGTCACCTACTTTCATAACATCCGGGTGAGTTTGGAAACCCAAACTCCCACGTAGCCGGTATAATTAGTTGCCTTATTCCTTGTGTGGACTTGGAGATATCCTACATGTAGGTATAATAATACTTGTTGGATATAATTTCTCAAAAATGTATCCATAAAGATTGTTAAAAAGTTGCTTCAAATATAAAATATATTAACTAAGAGTTACAACTCTTGTGGATGAACGATTTGAAAGTCCAAATTAAACTTTCAATACGATAGTATTATAAATATTTTCTTTAGCATATGACGTCACAACTGCCAGTGTTGCTGAGGAAATTGTTTTGGTTGGAAAAGGGGGGAAGGGTTTTCATTAGAATACAAGCACACAAATGTTTGTGTCAATCAACTTCAGGGGCCGAATGCTTGAAATCAGGATTCGTCAATCTTTTTGGGGCCCTAATTAACTTTTACATTAATTTTTATCAAGGGTCCCACGACCACCCTTCTTTTCCTCACTCTACTTTTAATTATTGTTTTCCCCCCCTATACATCTTGTATGTATACCTTGAATTCAATATTTCCTCCGATAATTATGTCCCTGTCTTTATAGAAAATACATAAAATAAATAAAATATAAACTTCGTTTACTCTGAAAGATGTCGATCTTACCTTGATGTATTACACTATGGCCCTCTCTTATAATCTGTACCATAGTGTAATAAATCAAGGTAAACTTGTATTTTCATGATGCTGTAGTTTTCTTACGCGATTGACTGAAAATTGTTGTAAGATCGACCCATTGCCGACCCCTACTCTTAGGCTTCACTCTCGTGTTAAACTGGTTTGTTGATGAAGGGGATATCGGGCCTCGAACTCTGGTCGGATCTACTTAGGGTAGTTTTTCCTAAACAGTTTCCTCCTATCCTTCCATGCAAATTCAAATAGATCATCTCTAAAATGGTTCCCTCCTCACCCCTTCCCCATTAGAGTAATTATCACATATACGTAAAACCTGTACGGGTAGTAAGATGCGGAGATAATAATAGTTATATATATATATATATATATATATATATATATATATATGTGTGTTGTACGTTTGCTCCCTACCATAATAGATGAAAAGTAAAGGGGGTGGGGCATGACTCGCACGCGTGCGTGTGTTGTTAAAATCGATGTTGCCAGATCGTATCGTGTCGTCTGGGCCCCAGCTGAACCACGTTCGTGTCACGTGGAGGTCAGCTATAGCCGGACTTCTTCCACCCCCACTTGCCGCAGTGGAGTGCTGGTTGGCGTTTTGTTCACAGTCGATTGTGGGGGTGTACTTTCAAAATTCTGAACTGCCAAATCCCTCAATAATCCAAAAGGATTTCGGAAGGATTTAAATTTTTTTAGAGCATAATAAAAACGTGTTCACAATTTTATGAAGCTTACATCGATTATATTTATCATCCATCTCCAACAATAATAATTTTATGTAACAATGCACTTATTATTTTCACTGTAAATTGAAATGAAACACCATTACACCAGCACAAATGTTAACCATGCGCCTACGTAAGTATCAATATTAAGTTACACAAACTGTTTTAATACAAGAAAACAGAGTTAGGGTGAATTTAAATCATTTAGAGAGAGGATGAAAACCCCATTCTAGAAAACAAGACCCAATACAATAGTTTGTGACTGAACTTCTGTATAAATGAGAATCCAAGCACGCTAGAAAATTATTTGACCGCTAGTAAAGTAGAATTTTGTTACGAAGGACCTTTTGAAAAATACAAACTTTTTAACGGTCAATATTGATATAGTCTTACTATATCATTATGTTATTCTATAATTATTGATAGTAATTATCAAAAAGACATATGAAGGTCTCATGGCTTGACGTATGCATACATGAAAATAGATTTAATATTATTTCTAGCTGTTAGATAATATCCTTCCTATCAGAATAGTATCATAAAAATTACCATTTGTTAGACGTTGACGAATTTTAGTACTAGCTTATTTTTATGTGGGAATTTAAAAAAAATCTAATTATAACGTTTAGCACCAGGGTTATTAACTACTTAATCTATGTGGTAGGGGATGTAAGTGGTAGTATAAAAGGGAGTGCATGCGGACTTTCTTGGAGATCGTTTGAGTAAACCACAGGAATAAATTACAGTTAAAAAGCCACCGCCAGTGCATCTTAAAGGGATTCTAGCCCCAAATTTTAAAACAACACGTTGGTACGGAAACTCCCTCTTGAAGACGACATTATCAATAAATACAGTATTTAAACTATTAATTTATAACTACTAAAGCGGGAATCTAGATTTTCAATATGTATGCACCTTTCTTTAGTCACCCTGTTTTTGCCCCCTAACATCATTGAGCAAGTGGAAAAAAGGTGTCAGTCTCGTCTCGTATGACTTATCGGCAAAGGAATGAGTGGAGCTTGGAACTGCTGCAAATGTTGATACAATTCCTCTACATTATATCCTCCTTATAACTACCCCATTAGTATAAATACGTGGATAATCTACATGAGTAGTGAGAGGCGCTTGCAAGAGCAAAAATCAACCAACCTTGCCGCTAGGTCGCCGGCTAATTTGTTCCCCTCTCCCTCCCCCGTGCGCCTTCTAACCGGGGAGTAGGGGGTCGGGTGAGTTCTCTTATCACTAGGACAGAGACTGTTGATACGATTGGGGCTAGTTAAGTCGGAGTGGGTGGTTCACTAGATGGACCACTGGAGAATTCAATTGGATCGGTTTTACGAAAACCGGTACATAACATGGACATGGAATTCGTGATGAATAAAGAAGTTTGTTATTTTTTGAAATAATATTTATATAAAAGTGAATAAATACCATTGAATCTTTAATCTTTCTCTCTTGAAACAAATATTTTTATTTTATGAATGAAACATGTTTGAACGTCACGTCACACACGCTAGCCACACGGCTACGTTCCTACAAATATGTTATTGTTATTTTATAGAAGTGTTTTACGGGAACTTTCTGAACTAATTGATTATACCAGAAGATTACTTAAAGCTAGCTTTTCTTTAAATAGACCCAACACCCAATCTCCAGATCATTAATTTCTCACTGTGAAAGTGAGAATTATAATTTCAGCTTTTTTATTTTTGCAGTGTCACGAATTTAATCCCAATCACTTAACTAAGTAGGCAGACGCACAATCGACTAGGCTGTGACGTCAGACCCCATCATATGTTTAAGGACCATTTCCATTACAAGGGTTATTAACGTCTTGATCTAAGTAAGAGAGTGTGAGAAGGGCAATGCGTGGCTATAAGATGGGAGGATCACAAATCAATTCTCATACGGAAAATAATTTTCACTGCACTCAAACTTTTACTTACCCGTTAAGGTAGATTCAAGAACAATGGAAGTCCAACACCTTAAAACCCTCAGCTACCGTTGAGGTCTCTCTTTATGAGAAGTTCACAATAAACTAATGTATGTTATCATTATTATTATGTTTAATACATGTTCTTCACAAACTGATTCATGATTTTAAAATATATCTAGTACTTATAAATAATGAATATACCGGGAGAGGCATTTAAGTTGAACTACCAAAAAATACCGAAAACGAAGCCATTTAGAAAAAATTGTCGAAACAAAGGTTTATAATATTTGAGCAAGAAAGAAAACAGCCTTAGTAAATTTTACTTTCTTTCAATACCTTGCAAAGAAAGTAATGTGATCGTCAAAAAATTCGAACTTGAGATTTTGATAAACGTCGATGTTTTATGATCTCCTGAAACCAAAAACGTGGTTTTCGCGATGGCGTCTATCTGTTTGTACATCGGGCTAGAACTTAAACTATTTGATCGATTAAGCTAAAAGTTGGTATCCCCCAAAAGGTTTTTGGAATTAGATAAATAACTCTAAAATTAAGGGTAGTTAACTGAAAGGGAAAAAAGTTAAAACATCGATGTTCTGAGCTATAAGCAAATATCTATACTTTTTGATTCAAGTGATTGAAAACGAGTTTGATTATTATGCTCTTTGGTGGACAAAGATGTTTCTCTTTTCTCAATTTTTCAGTAACAATGTTTATAGTTTCTAATGCAATAGAGTAACAGTGTATATTATTTTATTTATGACAGTAACATTTATTGATTTGGTGGACGTCTTAAAGGTTATTTCACGGCAAACTTTCTTTTTTAAGGAAAATTGATTATCTTTAAAGGCATTTTAGTCCATCCCTTTTTTTTTACCTGATACATATTATTATTTGACATTAATGTTTTTAGGTATATGCACAGTTTCTTGCCTACCTCCTAAAAGAATGGCGTGATCATGTATGTATGTATGTATGTATGTATGTATGTGTGTGTTTATGTATGTATGTATGTGTTTGTGTATATATGTGTTTGTGTATGTATGTGTTTGTGTATGTATGTGTTTGTGTATGTGTATGTATGTATGTGTGTGTATGTATGCGTGTGTATGTGTGTATGTATGTATGCATGCAAAGTTTACCTTGAAATAACCTTGAAGATATACACTAAATCAAATATAGCTACTGTTCTCTTTACCTCTGAAAAACAAAAAACCTTTTTTCGAAACAATTTTTCCTAAAATGCTTCGTTTCAAACTATTCTGGTGTCTAAAATTAACTGCCTCACCCGGTATATAAGTTTATTCTCGCTCAAGAATTAATTCACTCACTAAGTTTATCAAATTTCCAGGTAATTACATATTTCATAGTAATTTGAAATTTGTTACAAAAACATACGAATGGAGGAAACAAACTAAAATATTTTAAATAATTTTTATAGCTACTATTTTAGTAAATTATTATTGTTATTTTACTGTTTTTTGTATGAATATAGATAATTAAAATTTAAAATTATATCTCCGGAGAAACAACACACCTTAAGTTTGACAGAAATTTTTATTTAAAAGTTATGAAGTCTAATAACTAAATAAGTAATAAAGTTCGTAGAAGATCTCAAGAAAAAACCTTTTAAAAAAACTACTTTAATTTTCGAACATAATTTTTTTTCATTAGTCATGCCTTGTCTGAAAGTTCCGAACTCAACTCAGCGCCCCTCCCTCAAACCACCCCTTCCACATCCCTTCCAAACCCTTCTTCAAAACCAACCCCTCCCCTTAACCAACCCACCCTACCCAGTGATTCGCCAAAGATTGAACCAAGGGTGTGTATAGTCAATTCACAATAAATTGAATGTTTTGGAAAGATCTGGAGGCCATTAAATCAACTATTCGATACATTACACGGACGATATAAGTACTAGTTCTCAAAGAAATATCAAATTTGATCTTTTATAGGAATAGAGAATAGTAAGGTTTATTAGCAACACACCATCAATGGTGGGCAAGAAAAGTCGTCAGTTTCGTCTTGTCTGGCTTACAGGAGACACAATAGGTCAGGGATACTAAGGGATTTACCACTACACGCAAATACGGATACATTTCTTCTAAATTTTACCTTATGGAGGGGATGGAGGGGAATCGAGAAAAGGAAATTGTTTTTCAGTTTTATATCAAAACCTTTTTAGTCAAAAGTAATAAAATATTTTGTCAGTGGAAACATGTTGGGTTTAATTTTCTTCACGCCGGCTTTGGTGGTCGCATGATCTAAGTTGCTACTCTCGCAATAACCTAGACTACCAATGTCAGGGATATCTTAGTTAGATCACAGTCAGGTGTTTTTTCTAAATTGTTTCCCACTCACACTCCCTTTCTCTAGCAACGCAAATTTGGGTACACTTCCTATAAATTCAACCTACCTCACCCGTAAACCATTAGCGTAATCAATACATAAACTTATAATCCGAATGGATACTAAGACACTCTACTAAAAAAAATCTTCACATGATGACCTCAAAAATTCTTGATTATCTGTGAAGGGTCTCCTGGAATTTATTGACCGTTTTTCCTCTTCATTAAAATATTTATCATCTAATGGCGCTGTGCACAAAGCAGATATCACAATGCGAATAAAATTAGACTCTATATTCCTACTGGAGTAAAATTTGATTTATTTTGCTCAAAAAGTGTTGCTATAAAAACGGCAAAAGTACTGATCTTTTATCGCATTTTCTAATCTCCTATCGTATTCACATGCCGAGTGTGTATTTATCTATGCTTTAAGATGTGTTTGGCTGGCGGTTGAGAAACTAAACTATATGATTATTATGAAACACTATTAGAGACTTTATTTAAAGAAATGACCCCACCAAGTAAATATAGATGAAAGACCACACCGTGTAAAATCCTCCCAATTATACCCTAATCATTAGTTAATCCCGAACTCCAGGCTCAGAATCTCGCCTCCTAGCTCTAACCCCTCTCTACAAGTGAGCAGGATAGTTAGGGGATGGATGGATGGATGGATGCCGACTATTATTCAACGGCTCTTGGCTACTAATTACACGGGCATGTCAAGTAATTGACAGCCATTATTGTATCTTAGTGACCAAGGATGTCCACTCCGTGATTTGAAGAGCCTAGTTCGATGCCAATCAGGAGGGATACTATAATATATAATTTGTATTCATTCTTTAGGTAATAAATATTGCGATTATTTTCCTGCAGATCACCACTTTTACCTATCTTTGGCCATTTTTTTTTTTACATTATTTACCTTATTCTGCCAACATCGTTAGCTATCCGATTCATGTACTCCAGTCTTTGTCTCCCTCTTTAATCTCTCTCATCCACTCCTACTTCTATAAATATCTTCGTAAAACTATCATGTTTCAATATATGTCCTTGTTAACGCTTCGTTGCTGTATAGCTTTCCAAAGTCTTTTTTTATCATTTGCTTTGGTTAGAACTTCTGTATTTGATACTACCTCCATACATTATATTTTCAAATTCTTCTGTATAACCACGTTTCAAATTAATCCAATATTTTCCTTTCAGTTGCACAAAGGATCACTGTTTCATATTCATAAAACGCAACTCTCTAAACGAACTCTTTAGAAACTTTATCCTTATTTTCAATTTTATGCTAGTCGAGGTTGGTAAAGTCTTCATGCTATAAGTATATATCATACTACTATAAAGCCACATGGCTGACTCACTCAATGACATTAATGTTCAACAACTTCCAAATGAGCTAAAAATTTGACATTTGGCAAACTTATAGCTTATAGCCTGTAACCGACAAGAAAATGCCAAAAAGTTAAAAAAAAATTTTTTTTACCCCTCAAAAAAATTAAAAAAGATGGAGCAACTTTAAAATTGGTGCGGACCTTTCTTTGGAGGTCTCTTGTGGCTAAACGGTAAGCCCTATCAAAAAATGGCTTAGGAATTACATTAGTTTTCATCCATCTGCAAAGAAAATTCATTGGGGGTTTGAGGGTGGAGCCCACAACGAGCAAAGCAAGTTTACATATATATAGCTATAACTTTTACATAAGTTGGTTTTGGTTAGTAAAAGGTTACAATTTCTGGCGTTAAGGGAAGATGATTAATACTTACGCCCTCAGAACACTGGGACGACGATATTGCCACGCTACTTTAATATTAGGTGTATAAATAAAAGTAGGTGCATAATATGTCATATTGTACCTTCTCATAAAATATTCCCGTTTTGAGTTTTTATTCATGTCCATACAACACAAAACATAGCTTTCCTAATCCCTAAAACCATTAGTGTAATTAGTTACATAAGCATATAGCCCGAATATAATGGTAAAAAAAACTTCAATAAAGTATATATTAAAAATACTCCAGAACATTAACTAGTATTACTATTTCAAGATAGTAACTATCAGAACTATTTAAATATAGTAACAAGTATAACCACCACACGACAGTAACTTGTACAATAACTGGTGCAACATCTTTAAGACATTAACTACTGGAATTATTTCATATAAGATTTTCCTGTTTCTATTTAGTATTTAAAGTAGTTTCTGTCTTTGCCGCAACGTTACAGTATTGTGATAAAATACAATTCTTGGACAAACAATCTTCCATAAATAAATATTCTTGTTGTGAAAGACGTGGAAAATGATTGCTGGGTTTGTATAAAAGGTAAATACACGGGATCGCTTTACTAAAACTTTGTATAAATAAATTTACCTAACTAAATATAACAATGTAAGTAATCTTCAAAACAGACAAAATGATTCAAGACTACGAGTGATTTAAAGGTATTGTACAAAAAATTGAAAAAAATATTTATAAAATGCTTCAAATTCTCATCTATAAACATTAAAAAAACCCTTCTTTGTACTGTACTGTGCATGTATAAGACATGCAGAAATTTGATTGTTTGGTTGCAAAGTTTCTCTAAGAATAAAGGGTTAGCCCACTCAAATAAGAAACATATATTCCCCCCCCCCTCCTGCCACCCCCATCCCCGACCATTCTCACAAGCATCTGTTTTTTTTGTGTCTAATTTGGAAGCGAAGGAAAGAAGAGGCCCCCCAAGAAAAAGGAAGTATACAAAAAGTGATAGCCCTGGAGCACGTGGGACGTGTTACAGTAACAAGGTAAAGAGAAGTTGCAATCTACTTGGTGACTAGGAGGGGAGCGGGGACTCTCAGGAGAGCGGGGACTCTCAGGAGGAAAAGGGGGGGGGGTAGTGTGGCTCTCGGAAATAAGTGTAGGGACTACGGCGGGTTGAATTGCGCGACGTTATTATGGCTGTACCACTATACCTTCATCCCCTTCCTTCACCACGACAGGCTCCACACACAGCGCCATACAAAGAAGAATACTAATATTAAAGACACTATGTATATTAAAGAAAGTTTTATTATTTGTGTGCTCTATTGATTCTTTCGGCTATCAGTGATTTAAATTTTCTGCTACAAGGGCATAAGGTGAATAGAGCGAACAGTTCTAGTACTGTATATCAATGAATAGTATTTTATAATATATGGGATCTGAGTGATACCTAATTCTTTCAATATTTACCTTTCTCATCAAACTCATTTGGTTTAATCCTCTTAAATCCCGACATCTTAAATTAGTAGCCACGTGGACTAAACGTTAGACTCATTTAGTCTTCTTAGCTGGTGATGGAGAAGTAAAGGTTCAAATCCCTGATGAGCTTACCGAGTTCCTTCCTTCCTTAACGCTAAAGTGAATACATTTATTCCAAATTTACCTTTCCTAATCCTTACCCCTTAGAGTAAAATTGCGGGTAGCCTGAATGAGTTGAAAGAAGCGTCTTTATATTATCTTCCTTCACATATGCACTCTTTAGCGCATAACATGTTTGACCGATATTCCTTCTATTTGAAGAAATTATGGGATATTCGAAAATGTATTGGTTTATTTATAGATACCCGCTTCTGTGTCCGAATGAGCTAGGATGTCACTATCGTGTAAGACTGGCCTGTTGATGATGGGGAGATTGGGGTTCGAATTCTGATTGGATCATCTAAAGGTGTTTTTCCCAAATTGTTTTCCACACCCGTTCCACGCCCAATGCAGGTAGATTGCTTCTAAAATATCTTCTTCCTTATCTATACACGATTAGAGTAATGATCATATATGCGTATCACTTGAACAAGTAGTAAGACGAGGTGATAAAATATTTATTGATACTAGTTGATTCTCTCTGACTAGTTGATCGACCGCAATAAGAAAACTAACCGTTCATTAATAGAGTATTGATTTCACAACTAGTATTTATATGTTTGTTTCTTGTATGTATGTCACGAATAGATATACTCGTACGTTAACAAAACATTCCCACAAAGCAATTGAACCAAAGTTCATGTGATCTTTCCTCGGTGGAGAGCGCTAAGCAACTGCTCTTCTTCTGGTGAGATTACCATCAAGGTAATTAAAGGTTTCATGTAAGGGGTAGAGATGTGAAGAGTAATTTTAGAGGAGGTTAAGACGAAGTAGCGCGGGGAGAGGATTAGAAAAACACCAGGGATGAATAACTAACAATGTATGCAATATAGATTCGAACCTCAACCGCCCCTTGACCAATCATTTGTGTCAATGTGGTCCTACTTGGGAACCGAAGATTGTTTTCTTCTGGTCTGTCAATCTCAATTAGTTTTCATACTAATATTATAAAGAGGAAAGATTTGATTTTTTGTTTGTTTGAAATGAATAGGCTCCGAAACTACGGGACCGATTTAA